>AWOL01S0023304.1:0-31880 GCA_000715115.1 Nicotiana otophora | reverse complement strand
AGTGTATTATGTATATGTGTTTGGCAAACTGCATTATATAGGTGTTCCTTTCAATTAACTCAATTATTCCATGATATAAATAATCTGCTTTAAAATGCTTGCCCATCACTAGAATTTACATAGCTGATTTTTTTATTTGTTCTCTTTGTTGCTTCAAGAAAAATTATGATGAAAACAATAACTCTTGTAAAGATATTTTGAACTTTCAAAGTTGTGGTCCAAAGCTATTTAATGATGATTAAAATCTCATCTAACTGTTTTATAATATAATGATATGCAAAATAAAAAAAATTAAATTATTGGTGAAGAATGAATAAATGTTAGTTTAAATTTAAGTTTAATTAAATTATTCTTCTAATTCGAATTCTAATTTGGTAATCCAGTTTATGTTACAATGAGGAGATTTTATCCTCCGGTATATTTCGAGTTGACACAATCAAGTTCATCCTCTCTAATTGTTACTCCCGTGGAAGAAAATTTGAACCAATTAGTAGAACAACCTCAATCCTCTAAAAAACAAAGACAAGGAATAGATCTCGATTCTTTAAAGACTGATCCAAAGGAGAGATTACCCATTAGAGACTTTCATCCAAATGAGCGTGATGAGATTAGAAGAGAATACCTCCGAAGAGGTCCTTGCCAACCCCGATATCATAAGTTTCCTCAAAGAGATTTTTCGGGCTTAAAGCGTCGTTTCAATCCTAAATGGTTTATTGGATATCATAATTGGTTGGAGTATAGTGTGATTGAAGATGCAGCTTATTGTTTGTATTATTACTTATTTCAAGATGAAGGCATTCATCAAGGTGGAGGTGATATATTTTCAAGTTTAGGATTTAAGAGTTGGCACAAAAAGAACATATTAGATATGCATGGGTCGAGCAGTATTCATCAGGCAAAAAGGAAATGTGAAGATCTATTAAAATAAAAACAGTCAATTCAAACTTCATTTGATAGGCAATCCACTCAAACCAAGCTCGAATACAAAATTTGCTTGAAGGCTTCAATTGAGGTGGTGAGACTCCTATTGAATCAAGGATTGGCATTCCGTGGACATCGTGAAGATGAATCATCATTAAACAAGGGTAACTTTCTTGAGATTCTTTCATGGTATGCAGAGAGGTGCGATAAAATTCGTGATCTTGTGTTAAAAAAGGTTCCAAAGAATGATCGGTTGACTTCTCATAAAATTCAGAAAGACATTATCATTGCATGTAAAATTAAAACAGTTAAATGGAGACTTTTTTACATTGCTAGTTGATGAATCATGTGATGTATCACGCAAAGAGCAATTAGCTATTGTCATGAGATATGTTAATAGATACGGATCTGTGGTGGAGCATTTTATTGGGATCGTTCATGTTCGTAATACTACTGCTTTGTGTTTAAAGAAAGCAATTGTTGATTACCTTGCTCAACATTCTTTGAGTTTATCTTATGTGCGTGGACAGTGCTATGATGGAGCAAGCAACATGCAAGGGGATTTACGTGGCCTCAAAACTTTGATTCAACAAGAAAGTAAATCTGCTTATTCCATTCATTGTTTTGCACACCAACTTCAATTGACTCTTGTTGCGGTATCCAAAAAGTATCTTGAAGTGAGAGAACTTGTATTGTTGGTTTCTAATGTATTGAATATAGTGGGAGGTTCTTTTAAACGTATGGATGATCTTCGAGAATCTCAAGCAGAAAAAGTTCAAGAGGCATTAGACATGGGTGAACTTGAAACTGGTAGGGGTCTGAATCAAGAACTTGGTCTTGCTAGAGCTGCAGATACTCGTTGGGGTTCACACTACAAATCTTTTAAGAACTTTATTTTTATATTTGGCTCAATTATTGATGTTCTTGATACTATCGTTGTTGATGCCCGGACTTTAGAAGAAAGAGCTAAGGCAAAGGGATATCTTTAGCACTTGTCAAACATTTGAGGTTGCTTTCATGTTGCACCTAATGAGAGATGTTTTGGGGATCACAAATGAGCTTAATACATCCTTGCAAAAAAAGGAGCAAGATATTGCAAATGCTATTCTACTTGTTGAAGTGGCAAAGAGATGGTTGCAAAAGCTAAGAGAAGAAGAATGGGATTCACTTATTGATAAGGTATCTGCATTTTGTGTCAAGTATAATATTTTGATACCAAACTTTGATGACCTCTATGTTAACTCTGGAAGATCTCGACGTAAAGTTGATGATTATACTATTTTACATCCTTATCGTGTTGATATATTTTTTAAGATTATTGATTGGCATATTCAAGAACTCAATGCTCGTTTTAATGAGGTGACAACGAACTTGCTTGTTGGAGTAGCTTGCTTAAATCCAGTTGACTCATTTTTCAGTTTTGACATAAAAAAGATATTGAGGATGACTGAATTATATCCTGACGATTTTGATGAGAATATAACGGTTACACTCAAGAATCAGCTTGAAACTTATATTGTTGATGTTCGTGATATTGATGAAAGGTTCTCAAATCTACAAGGACTTGTTGATCTTTCTGAAACACTAGTTAAGACAATGAAGCATTTGAATTATCCATTTGTGTTTCGCCTTGTGAAATTTACTTTGCTTCTACCTGTTGCCACTGCTACCGTTGAAAGAACTTTTTCGGCGATGAAGTTGATCAAGAGTGAATTGCGAAACCGAATGAATGACGAATTCATGAGCGGTTGTTTGGTACCTTATGTAGAAAGAAAAATATTTAACACCATTTCTGATGAGACTATTATGAATACGTTTCAGGAAATGAAAACTCGTAGAGGACAGTTGTAATAATATATTTATTAATATATTTTTTTTGTTGACCTCTTTATATATTTTCTTCTTCGTATTTTGAACCCGCTTGATAAAAATCCTGGGTCCGCCACTGATCTTGGCTAAGTGAGGTTTCCTACTTGCTCTGTAGAAGACATCTTGAATAATCACCCTAGTAATAACACTAGAACTGTATTCCTTCCCCGTAAATACCTTCTCTCTCCATCCATACATAGTATATGCTCCCTGTTAGCACCATCCTGTATAATTCAGCATTACAGTTATTACCATTAAAATAAGTTATAGCCTAGGTGAGCTCTTCATCCAACTTAGTGATTGCCTATGTATGCCCTGCCAACCCATATCTTTTCACTTATCTCAATAGCACTAACACACTTGAAATACAAGTGGAAAATACTTTATCATGTTGATGACACAAGGGGCAAATTTGGTTCGAGACTATGCCCCATTAGGCCAGCCTATCCCGTGTATACAACCTCCCATTCGCAGCTAGCCTTAGAATAAATATCCATTTTGGAGCACCAAAATTATTACATATTAATCTTCTCCGAGGAACCTTTACAAAATCACCTTTGAGTTTCTTACATATTTTTCTGATAGAGAAGTGCTCCATAAAGAGAAATTAATTCATTGTGAGCTTACATTGGTCAAGGTACTTTCCAGCCTTGACAATCTTTTGAAAACACGAGGATGCTTTCTTACAAGTTATTTTCCTGATGGGATCACCTTTCTAATAGTAAGCATGTACTCAAAGGAACCAAAGCTCGTCATTCTTCTTGCATAAGTTTCAAAATTGTTTGAGCTTAGCAATTCTATTCCATATCTCTGATGGTAAGCAACCTCCACTTCCAACCAAGAGGTCGTGAATTCGAGTCACCCCAAGAGCAAGGTGAGGAGTTCTTGGAGAGAAGGATGCTGAGGGTCTATTGGAAACAGCCTCTCTAACTCATGGTAGGGGTAAGGTATGCGTACACACTACCCTCCCCAGACCCCACTAGTAGGATTATACTGGGTTGTTGTTGTTGTTGTATCTCTATATCAATAAAGTTAACACCACCAACAGACTGTGTTTGACATAAGATATCCCAAGCTAATAATGTCTTATTAGATTCCATCTTGTTACAAATCCATCGGAGTTTTCTACATGTAGATATGATCAACATGGTCATCTTTTTATGAAGCACAAATATCTAGGACCAGAAGGTTTGAATTGAGAATAGGACACTATTAATTAGCTAGATTCTACTATCATATGAGATAAATTTAGTGGTCCGATTGGTAATTTTACTAAGCATCTTATCAAACAGGGGTTGACATTGAGTAACAGATAGCCTCTTTGAGCTAGAAAGTACTCCAAGATGTCGGAAAGAAAGCTCCCATTTGGAGTAACCCAACATGTCAAGAATTTGGTGTTGCACTACATGTTTGAATCCACAAAAATACGTTGAACTCTTAGGAAATCAGTCCTGAAGCTCTAGAGAAAGCTTGGAAGCAATCAGACAACAGTTGACAAACTTTTTTTCTCCTTTGCAGAAGAGTAAGAGATCATCTACAAATTAAAGTTAAATGATTCTTGTTTTAGCATATTTTGGATGGTATTTGGACTATGTAGTCTTAACCATTCTCCTCAGCATCCTATTCAGGTATTCCATGACCAAATAAATTATTTGTATTTAGAACTTTATTTTTGGTTAAGGAATTTGTAATCATTCAAATTTTATTGGGTTTAAATCCATAAGATAATTTGAATATCTTAAATTCAAGACATTTGTCCAATTAAATTTGTGGCTAATATGTTTGATTTAACTATTTATGTACAAATATATTGGGATAGTCCATTAATTTGATTGTAAATGGTAAGCTCAATTTATTGGAGGAGTTCTCTTGGTCACACTCCCAATAGAGTAATTTCTTTTCTGAAGGACCAACGGATGGTTGAGAATGGGTATTTGGCATATCTGAATTTTGTTAGAGGTGTTAGTGTTGATATTCCTATAGTTGATTTGATCCTGATAGTGAGGGAGTTTCCAAATTATTTCTTGCAGACCTACCGGGCATGCCACCTAATAGGAGTATTGACATTGGTATTGATTTGATGCAGGGCACTCAACCCACATCTATTCCACTATATCGTATGGCTCCAGCTGAGTTGAAGGAGTTGCAGGAGCAGTTGTGGGAGTTATTGGATAAGGGGTTTATAAGGCCGAGTGTTTCACCTTGGGGTGCACCGGTGTTGTTAGTGAATAAGAAGTATAATTTTACGAGGATGTGTATCGACTATAGATAGTTGAATAAGGTCACTATCAAGAACAAGTATCTATTACCTCGCATTAATGATTTATTTGATTCATTTCAGGGTGCCAGGGTATTCTCGAAGATTGACTTGAGATCACGTTATCACCAGTTGAAGATTAGTGCTTCAAACATTTCTAAGACGGCTTTCAGGACTCGTTATGTGCATTATGAGTTCTTGGTAATGTCTTTGGGTTTGACTAATGCCCAGTAGCTTTTATGCATTCGATAAACAATGTGTTCCAGCTTTATTTGGATTCATTTGTCATTGTATTTATTGATGATATCTTGGTGTATTCTCTTTGCAGAGAGGAGCACGAGCAACATTTGAGGATTGTACTCTAGATTCTGAGGAAGAAGAGTTGTATACTAAGTTCTCGAAGTGTGAGTTTTGGTTGGACTCAGCAACTTTCTTGGGCCACGTGGTGTCTAGTAATGGGATCAAAATGGATCCAAAGAAGACTGAGGTAGTTAAGAGTTGGCCCAGACCTTCTATCGCTACAAAGATCAGGAGTTTCTTAGGCTTGGCTAGTTACTATTGTCGCAATGCGGATGAATTCCCATCTATTACAGCTTCATTGACCAAGTTCACTCAGAAGGGTGCTCCATTTAGATGATATGGCGAGTCTGAAGAAAGCTTTCAGAAGCTCAAGATTTCTTTAACTACATCTCCACTTTTGGTATTGCCCTCAGGATCGGGGATGTATACTGTCTATTGTGATGCTTCATGTGTTGGCCTTGGGTGTGTGTTGATGCAGTATGATAGGGTGATTTATTATGCGTCACGCCAGTTGAAGCTCCATGAGAATAATTATTCGATGCATTATTTAGAGTTGCCAGCGATTCTACACGTACTCAAGATTTTGAGGCATTACTTATATGGTGTGTCTAGTGAGGTTTACAATGATAACCAGAGTCTTTAGCATTTGTTCAAGCAAAGGGATTTTAATTTGAGGTAGTGGAGGTGGTTGGAGTTGTTGAAGGATTATGATATCACTATCTTGTATCACCCGGGCAAGGCTAATATGGTTGCGGATGCCTTGAGTAGGAAGGCAGAGAGTATGGAGAGTTTGACATTTATTTCAACTGTGGAGAGGCCTTTGATTGTGGAAATTCGGGCTTTGGCCAATAGATTCGTGAGATTGGATATTTTTGAGCCTAACATAGTTCTTGCTTTAGTTGTTGCATAGTCATCCTTGTTTGCTCACCAGTATGATGATCCCCATTAGCTTGTCTTTAAGGACACGGTGTTGCGAAATGGTGCTAAGGAGGTGACTATTGGTAATGATGGTGTATTGCAACTTTAAGGTCGAATTTATGTTCCTAATGTGGATGGTAAGAGAGTTGATTCTGCATGAGGTTCATAGTTCAAGGTATTCTGTTCACCTAGGTGCTACAAAGATGTACCGTCACTTGAAGCAACATGATTTGTGATGGAGGATGGAGAAAGACATTATTAGGCATGTTTCACGGTATTTGAATTGTCAGCAGGTCAAGTATGAGCATTAGATACCAGGTAATTTGCTTTAGAGGTTAAATATACTAGAGTGGAAATGAGAGCGCATTACCATGGACTTTGTGGTAGGATCGCCACGGATTTTGAGGAGATGTGACACTATTTGGGTCATTATGGACAGATTGATCAAATCTACGCATTTCATTCCAGTTAAGACTTCTTTTACACTTCAGAGAAGCTGGCTCGGATCTATATCAGAGAGATTGTCCATTTCCATGGTGTGCCTATTTTTATCATCTCGGAACAGGCACGCATTTTACATTGCACTTTTGAAGAGCTATTCAGTGTGAGTTGGGCATGAAGGTGGATATGAGTACTACATTCCACCCACAAATGGATAGGCAATTTGAGCGGACCATTCAGATCCTTGAGGATATGTTGAGAGCATGTGTTATTGATTTTGAAGGCCAATGGGATCAGTTTCTATCATTAGCTGAATTTGCCTACAATAACAGCTACTAGTCTAGTATCCAGATGGCTCTGTATGATGCATTATATGGGAGGTGGTGTCGTTCTACGGTTGATTCATTTGAGCCCGGTGAGGCTAGGTTATTGGGCACAAATTTGGTTCGGGATGCTTTGGAGAAGGTAAAGTTGAGCAGCTTCGTATAGTTCAGTCCAGACAGATGAGTTATGCTGATAGGAAAGTTTGTGATGTGGCTTTTATGGAGGGTGAGAAGGTTCTTCTTCTAGTTTTGCCTATGAACGGCGTGATGAGATTTGGGAAGAAGGGCAAGTTGATCCCTGGGTACATAACAACATTTGAGATTTTGAAGAAAGCTGGTGAGGTGGCTTATAGACTTGCTTTGACACCCAGCTTGTTTATTCGGTATTTCATGTTTCCATGCTTCAGATGTATCATGAAGATCAATCACATGTGTTGAATTTCAATTCAGTGCAATTAGACGAGAATGTGACTTATGAATAAAAAGCCGATGGCCATTTTGGATAGGCAGGTTCAAAAGTTGAGGTCTAAAGATATTGCATCAGTAAAGGTTTAGTGGAGAGGCCAATTGGTTGAGGAAGCTACTTGAAAAAACGAGAATGATAAGTAGAGCAAATATCCTCATCTTTTTTGCATTCTATATATGATTAGAGAATGTAATGACCCGACTAGTCATTTTATGTATCTGAGCTCTGTTTGTCTATTTGATGCTTCTCATATGTTTTTTTTGTTTTATGACTTGCGGGGATGGTTAGTTTGGCTTCAGGAAGAATGGAGATAGATTTGGGATACTTATCATTTTGGAAGCTTAAGTTGCTAGAGTTGACCAAGGTTTGACTTTTGAGTGGACGGTATTAGATTGGTGATTTGATCATTACAATAGGTTCTTTTTGTGATTTTGGACTTAGGAATATGTTCGGATTTGGATTTTGAGGTACCTAGAAGGTTTTGGCACTATTTACCGAAAGTTGGAAATTTGAAAGTTTGGAGAGTTTATAGGTTTGACCAAGAGTTTACTTTGGTGTTATCGAGTTTCGATTGGTGTTCTGGGATATGGAATAAGTTTGTTTTGTTGAATAGAACTTGTGTGCAAAATTTGGTTAGAATCCAGAATGTTTAGGCATGATTCGGATGTGTTTGTTGAAGTTAGAAAGTTAAGAAAGGGATATCTATCATTGATTCTTGATATTGATGTTAATAGTGGTATTTTCAGCTTTTGGATAAGTTTAAATAAGGTATTATGATTTGTTGGTATGATTTTGGAGCTTTTTGGTGTCATTTGGAAGTTCTGATTCTGGTGCATCACTCCTGCGGAAGTTTGGGTGCAGGTGCGATGTCATTGGTGCGACTGGTCTGTTACATTTTCAGTATTGAGCTAGTATGGGAAATTTTCCCGTCTACGGAAGAGGGGGCACATGTGGGGAGGTTGCACATGCGGTGGGTGGAGCGCACATGCGAGACTGGTTGGTCTTTGGAGGATCGCTTTTACGGAGAGAGGGATCGCAGGTGCGAAGGCGCACCTGCGATGATTGTGCGTGCGCCTGCGAGGATTGGCAGCACCTGGAGATAGCGCACCTTTGAAGGTTGGACGCGCTTGCAGAGTCACAGATGCGGTAGTGGTGCCGCTGCAAAGGTCGACTAGTTAGGCGGAAGCTCGCAGATGAGAGCCTTGAACTCCGGTAGTGGTGTCGCAGATGCAGCCATTTGGACTGCAGATGCGAGATCACTGGCAGACTTCATACAATTTGAGGGTTAGCTAATTTTTCATTAGTTTGAGTTTTGGAGCTCGGTAAGAGGTGAATTTTGAGAAGATTTTCATCACTATTTTGTAGGTAAGTAAATTTTCACTTAGATTTGACTACATATCTTGAATCCCCATGGATTTATAAACTTTAATCATGGAATTTTGAATTTTTTGGGGGGTTTTTGTCTACAACTTAAGAGGGTGTATTTAGGAATTTGAGGGTCGATTTGGACTCGATTTTGGAATCTATTCATATATTTGGACTCGTAGGATTATGGGTACTCAGGATCTACCCTTTGGCTCGGGTTTTGAACAGTTGACTTTTGTTGACTTTTGGAGAATTAAGTAAAAATTAAAGCTTTATTGTCTGGAGTTAATTTCTATAGCATTATTTAACGTTATTGAGTTGTATTTGACTAGATTTGAGGTGTTTGGAGGTTGACTTGAAAGAAAAAGCTGTGTTGGAAGGTTGAAGTTGTTACCGCTTCTATATTTATCATAACTCTATTAATAACTTGATAATTGACTTTTGTTATTACTATTTGGTATTGGCTTGCCTAACAAGCAGGTTACGCATCATCACGATCTTTGGTGGGATTTGGGATGTGACAGTGAAGTAAGGAGATCCCCTATCTCCTGCCTTGTTCAGCTTTTTTGCAGACATATTATCTAGCGCGTTGAACAAGTTTTTTGAAAATAAGGATTTCAAAGGGTTTGGCATGCCTAAGCGTAGCTCCAACTTGAATCATCTTTCTTATATGGATGACACTATTATTTTTGCTTCTCCCCAATAGGAATCTTTGGAGATGATTATGTCTACATTGAAAGAGTATGGAAAGGTATCTGGGCAGAAAATAAATAGAGGCAAAAGCTCTTTTTACATGCATGAAATAGCAGCGGCAGTCTTGCATAATGAGGTTCAACAAATCACGCTTCACAGGTTTTTTCAAGAAGCAATTTCCTTTCACTTACTTGGGGTATCATATCTTCTATACTAGGAGGAGAAAGATGTACTACATTGAGTTGATTAAAAAGGTGAAGAACAAACTGTAATCTTGGAAATGTACGTTGCTTTCTTTTGGGGGGGGGGGGGGGGGGGAATACTTAATAAGGATGTTTTGCAAAGCATACCAATCCATCTTCTATCAATAGTTGATCTTCCCAAATGTGTTCTTGATGATCTCCATAAGATATTTTTTAGATTTTTTTGGAGTAATAAGGAGGATAGGATGAGTAGGCACTGGTCTTCTTGGTTTAACCTATGTCTACCAACTGAAGAAGGTGGACTATGGTTTTGGTCGCTCTATGATGTGTCTAAGGAATTGTTTGATAATATGGTAGAAATTTCGGATTTGCAAATTATTATGGGTAGATTATACGTGGAATAAATATTACTACAAACAAATTCCAACCTTGCTGCAGTGCTGGGAGGATCACATGCGTGGAAAAATATTGGAGTCAAGGGATGCAATTGAGCATGAAATTTGGTGGGACCAAAAAGTTACCTCTAGTATTTGGCTTGATAACTGGACGAGATTGGGGGATTTGTATCATGTTGTTCTAGAGGATTTTAATATTAATGAAGACATCCAAGACGTAGAGGACCTCATGGAATATACAAGACTTACAAAACTTGTTCCTGGCGGATATAATGGATCATGTTGAGCAGGAAATGTGTGTAATTAAGGATGAGACAGTGGGACAAACCATGGTGGATGCTAAATAATTTTGTGAAGTTCATGGCGAGTGGTGCATGGGAATTTCTAAGGCATAAAGCTTCAATATCTCAACCTTTCAAGACTATGTGGGTAAAGGGTGTTCCTTTCAAGTTGTCCTTCTTTCTTTGGAGATTTTGGAAGTTTTAACTTCCGCTTAATGATGTGATTGAAATGATGGGGTATACGATTTTTTTCAAATGTTGGTGCTACCCGAATCCACAATAAGAAAAGTTTTCTCATGTGTTTCTTCATAGCTCATTTGCTACTAGAATGTGGAAGCATTTTGGTGATGCAGTGGGTGTGCAAGGCCCTCTTGTACAACTTCACCAGTCTATATTGAAGTGGTGGAGCCTTGAGTGTGTGAGTAAGTTGAAGCCTTTGATCCAAGTTGCCTCTGCCATGATTCTTTGGCAACTATGGAAGCGAAGTAACACATGTATGATTGGAGGTACAATGTCTTTTTGGAGAGTTGTTCATGAAATCAATAACAACCTCCACTACTTGGCTAAAGTGAGGTACCCTTGGCTTCCTAATATACCTTTTCCATGGGCTCAAATGGTACAATACTTTGAAGGGTATAAGCCATTACTTGAGAGTAAGTTGGTGCATTGGTCTTGTCCGCCGGTAAGTTAGTACAAGTGTAATATAGATAGGGTTGCAAGGGGCAATCCAAGCCCTAGATCCTATGCCTTTTGTGTTAGAAATATGTAGGGAGATATTGTGTGTGCAAAGGAAAGAAGGCTAAGGGATGGTGGAAATATGTAGGCAGAAGCTATAACCATAAAGGAGGTGTTAGATTTTTTTTGTATCTATGGCCTACTGTCAGTTATCAAAGAGACAGATTCCTTGACAATCAAGAAGGTTTTAGATGGGGTTTGGGAGATCCCTTGGATTATAGTGTTGGAGGTGAATAGGGTTAGGCAGTTGAGGGGACTAGGCCAAGTGCAAGTTGCCTATGTGTTGAGGGAGGGCATTGCACTGGCTGGAATTTTAACCAACCTTGTTTTTAATTTTGCAGGTGACATATCCTTTGAAGACTTCCATGAACTTCTATTCCAACTTAAAAGATCCTCAATGTTGATAAATCTCAAATCCCTATTATCCGTATTACTAAACTCAAAAGAAGGGATCTGAGTTGAAGCTTACACTTTAAAGAAGACTTCAAAGGTGAGAAAGAAAGGGACATACATGCTGCTTTGGTTCACTAGACATATGTGCATATCTTGCTTGTATGTATTACATTACTTATGTCTCATGTTATCCTACATTCTCACTCATTTGAGTCATAGTTATTTCCCTTTACTTGGGTTAGGGTTCCTTGGTTATGACTGCCTATTGAATCTTTTCTAATGTTTGGTATTAATATTGGAGAGTGTTAAATCTATTAGAGGAGAGTCAAATGATGGTAAGGGCGTTTACTCATACTTTATGGATGCATACTTGTGCACACCTTGGATAGTTCTTTCTTGGTTGATATATTCTATTATGATCGTTGGGCAAAAGATACATTGCACTTCCCTATGTTGCTTTGGAGGCTTCTTCTTTTTATGGTTTGAATTCTATAGCACCTAGTGAAAGCGTTATAGATTTTTTGAGATGACATCCAATCATGGCCTTGGGACGTTGCTGCAAGGATTCTTTTGCATTCCACTTGATTAAATTGAAGTTAGCTTATATTTTTATGTACTTAATTAGCACTAGTTTACATGTATTTATTCTTGTATTTATAACCAACTTAGGACTTGTTATCACTAAGTTGGTACTAAGTTTATTTTGTGCAAAGTTTATACTTCCTCAAGTTGTAAGACTTATTTGGTTTGGTTTTTTATATATTAGTCGCTAAGCAATCTGCTTAGTGACCCTTTCGCAAAAAAAAAGAACCTATCCATTTACTGTTCATAACAAACCCTAGTTCATAATTTGCTCCAAGAACTTGTGTTCCTTTCTCATTAAAATGATGTTTCTCAACTCACTGCAACTCCCAAAGATCCATCTTAATTTGTATGTGAGTAGATCTAAAGGTTTACATTTTTGGGTTCAAAACCTTAGCTTAGGTCTTGGTTGAGATTCTTGAATCTTGGGATAGGATCCTATGGATTCAGTTCACAAATGTCGTTAGGATAACATTAAATGGTGTTAGCATACCATAAATTATTACCTTGGTGATATTTATGAAAGATATGCTCATTCTTCTCTCTAGAATAATATTCCACTTTGGCAGAAATATTTTTGCTTCTCTCTCTTCGACTCATAACATTCCTTATATAGTGACTTTGGGGTGCCGCGAGGGTTTCCTCCGGACACTCACTTTGCATAGGTTTCTCTTCGATTACACATGGAATTTGTTGAACATTCGTAGGTTGCTCCTGGTTCTCATGTGACACTCCGGATTCTCATGGTTCATTATGGATCTCCCGTTTGTTGCTGAGGCATCCTCATGCGCCTTCCTTTAATCTGTCTCGGCTTCTGAGCCTTGACTGACCCAAGTAGAGGTTAGGACTTTCTGAGGTCTTTGCATTGTCCCCCACTTAGGAACATTCATCCTTGAAAGTCAAAAGTTAGCCCTCACTACACACTGAAAGAGTGTTAAATCGGTAGCTCGTGCCGCCCCAAAGAAGCATATCCTCACAAGTCATTCTGGGTCCCTCAACCTGTACACTTCAATTTGCTGCATTCTTGTCTTCTTCATTAACATTATCTTTGCATTCGAATCCGGGAGAAGCTAACATATGGTCTTATATATGACACAAAATGTAACACATGAAGGAAAAGAACTCTAGTAGTCCTTATACATATTCATATTCTTCAAGAAATAGATGGGGATATATTTTCTTTATGCCTTTTCCCACTTCTCAAGTTGCCTCTTTGACATGTTGGTTCCTCTATAACACCTTAACGGAGGGAATTTCCTTAGTTGTCAACTTGCGAATCTACCTATCCAGAGTAGAAGTAGGAATTTCTTCATAAGTCAACCCCTCATTTACCTCAATAGATTACGAGGGAACGATGAGCGATGGGTCGCCTATCAATTTCTTTAACACAGACACACGGAACACGCGGTATACAGAAGATAATTCTTGAGGCAATTCAATCTTATAGTCTGCTTGGTCAATTTTCTTCAAAATTCTTTAAGATCCAATGTACCTTAGATTTAATTTCCCCTTCTTCCTAAATCTCATTACACCCTTCATAGCATAAATCATCTTGTTTGAACTCCAAATCTCTTTATTGAATATCCGAATAGGACTTTTTGCAGATTTGGGCGGTTTTCAATCAATCCTTAATTATTTTAACTTTTCAATAGCTTGGTGAATAAGGCCGAGACCCATGAGTTCCACTTTACCAACCTCGAACCACACAATAAGAGATCTACATCTCCTTCCATATAAAGATTCAAACGGAGCCATCTGAACGCTCGCGTGGTAACTGTTATTGTAAACAAACTCAATGAGTAGTAAGTGATTATCCCAACTTCCTTTAAAGTCAAGAACACATGCCCTCAACATGTTCTCGAGAATTTGGATCGTCCACTTTGCTTGCCCGTCAGTATGGGAATGGAAACTTGTGCTAAGACTAACTTGAGTGCCCAGAACTTTCTAAAACTTTTTGTCATGACCCAAAATCTCACCAAAGGCCGTGATGGCCCCTAAACCGCTTTCTAGCAAGCGAAGACTCAATCAACAATAATGAAAATAGATTATCAAGTCTTTAACAGAATCATGATTATTAAGTCTTTAACAGAATACATCTCAAATCAATATCATAAATACATAAGTCTAAGACAAGGTCTAAACACCATCACAAATAATATCCCAAAACCTGGTGTCACCTCATCACGAGCATCTAACAAGCGTAAACAATATCAACTGAACAATAATATATGTCCGAAAAGCGAATAGATTGACATAATAGATAAGTAGGGAGGGGTGTCACACCTCCCATTTATGGGGATTATGAAAAGGAAAGGAGTTTTTTCAATTAAATTAAAATTATTTGAAAATTGATTAATTTATTAAGTTAATGAGTCGCCACTTAGAATTATTTATTACGGTGTTCCGAGCCACCAAATTATTAAAATCTCAATTCAAGAAAAAATTGACTCCATTTATGGTCCGTGAACACAGAAGACCGGGTAAGAAATTTTATTAACCAGGGTGAAGGTATAAGGCACTCTCCGAGTCCGTGATTTTAGCACGACCACTTTAAGAAACTACACTTGGATTTAATTAATCTAGATTATTGCATATTTAGGCATTTTATGCATTTTCACTTTTATTTGCTTATTGTTATTTTTAAAAGAGTTATGAAACTAATCTTGAACAAGTCGCGTTGTCGCACACTTGTTGTTTGTATGTATTGAAAGATCATGCCATGCGCACATACCCATGATTTAACAACACGTTTATTTATTATTTTAAGTTATAGGATCAAGGCACGTAGACGCACGCTTGAATTTTGGGATTACATATCACGTTTATTTATTATTTTAAGTTATAGGATCAAGGTACGTAGACGCGCGCTTGAATTTTGGGATTACATATCACGTTTATTTATTATTTTAAGTTATAGGATCAAGGTACGTAGACGCGCGCTTGAATTTTGGGATTACATATCACGTTTATTTATTATTTTAAGTTATAGGATCAAGGTACGTAGACGCGCGCTTGAATTTTGGGATTACATATCACGTTTATTTATTATTTTAAGTTATAGGATCAAGGTACGTAGACGCGCGCTTGAATTTTGGGATTACATATCACGTTTATTTATTATTTTAAGTTATAGGATCAAGGTACGTAGACGCGCGCTTGAATTTTGGGATTACATATCACGTTTATTTATTATTTTAAGTTATAGGATCAAGGTACGTAGACGCGCGCTTGAATTTTGGGATTACATATCACAGTTGTGCTACGGAAACAATACCCACAACTATAAAAATTTATTATTAATTGAAGCGCGCCTAAAGCAACTAGCGATGTTTATTCTTCCTAGCTCGAGATTATTGTGAGGCCAAGAATTGTGGAATTTATTGGTTGATTAGGGGTGGAGTTTAGACTATTGGTAAGTTAGTTTGTTAAAAAAAATATTTTATGCCTGTTAGGATTTTAAAGGATTATTAGCAATCTGTCTACTATGAAAAAGACTATGAATTGAACTAAAGTAGACTAAAACTATGGTTTAGATATATTGCATATTTGATAGGAGTGTGAGGTTTATCGGACTTGGTGTAGCAGTGGAGGTATTTAAGAAAAAACGAACCAACGATTAGTTATGAATTTATGAATAAAATCGAACTTGCAGGGTTAGAGGTGAATCATTTACACACAACCGAGTTCAACCAATTTATCATATACTTCCAAGCCCAAATAGCCCAAAAATCTTAGAGTCAACAGACTCATCTAGAAAAACAAACGAGGCCCATACGACCTTCAGAGGCCTGATCTTAATTCAGGGGTCCAATCGAACCCCTTTGCACCAATAGTCCAATGATTTTGCGATCGTTGGCCAAACATCATCAATTGATTTCGTTTAATTACGAGTTTCAATGGCCGACTCTACTGATAAAATTACACTTTGCAAAATATCTTTCCATAATAAAATGTGAAGCAGTATAATTACAATCATCCAGATAATTATCATGTCAAAATTTGTAGGAACTCTTGCATAAACAAACGCCTAATTTCGTCTTTCAGAATCAAACAAGCAAGTTTCCTAACTAACCACTCTAAAGTCAAATCTCTCACATTCTTCACATCCAGGTGTACCTATTCTCTTTTTCTGCACCGTTATGACTCCTGCATAGATTTGATTAAAGCGTTTAACAATATACTAATCCTCAAACGTACAAACATCACTTCTATGCTAGAGATCTATCCATCACAATTAATCTTTTGGTTCTGGAAGTAAAAATCTGACACATAGATGGTTAGATCTAAACTAAGAACCTTCCACTGGAATTTTCATCTACTAAAACAACCTTTAAGGCATAGTGTAAGCACTAAAAATCAGAAACTTTCACAATATGAAAATTACAGCACCCAAAACTATGAACTGATAACAATAAATCAAACCTTAAAGTTTATAGTAGATCAAACACATATGCTTTCAGATCCTTATTGAGAGGCAAAGAATAAACACATGTTGCTTCAATGGACGAGTTTTTCTAATTTTAGTAACTGATTTCATTCACAATAGTTGCCAATGAACTTATAGCCTTTATTTTGAACATTAGAAGAGCATTCAACACATATTATAGTAACAAAATTTAAGTTCGAATAAATCAGTAAAGACCAAAAATAAACTGACACTTTCCATCATTCATAAAAACAATAGGTACAAAGGTTTTTGTGTTTACCTATAGCAAGATAAATCATTGAAAATGGCCAAATAAAGGCTAAAAGAGAAAGGATGGAGCTAAGCAACAAAATTCAACAGCATCAGTCAAATAGAGTACTAGATCACAGTCAGTTCTTGAAGCTCAGAGAAAAAGAGATTGAAAACTCGAGAATCAGCGGAAAACCAATAGTAAACTCCTAATCTTTTCTTAGCTCTTCAAAATCCTTCAAACCCCCTTTTTATTTCTATGTTTCTTGGATCTCAGCCTTTAGTGACTTCAAGGGAAGAATACTATTTCTTGCAACGACTGACTGCATTTAAAGATGAGTGTATAATGGGTTTATATAGATCCCATGCCCTAGGGTTTCCTCCATTTCCCCTCTCTTACCTATTTTTCCCCTAGCCAATCACAAGACTAGTTTTCTATTCTCGGCTTTTGTTAGTTATAGAAGATTCTTCTTAGTTATTTTCCCATGTTATCCCAAAATCTCATGTACCTATCTAATTGCAGTTGACTCACCCTCTTCTAGAACCTTCTTATCATTTTTCCTTTAGTTCTTTCCCCCTTATACCCTTAGGCGACCTTTGAGGGGCTCGGTCAAGTTGGATCGAGCTTTGGGATTACAAATTAAGCCCATGTGGACCAAATGAAGGTCCAACATGAATTACTAAACCACCTAAAGCCCTTTAGTACATCCCAGAAACTTAATTAGCACCCCATATCTACAAATCCTATTTGATCATCTAAAAATAAAAGTCAACCAAACATTGTCAAAGATAAATTAACCACTTGAAAGTTAACTAAAACATGCCAACTAACTCATGCATATGAAATTGATCCCTTAACAGTTAATTAAGTTATGAAAGTGAATTAATACCTAATCACTCATGCATGCTATTTTGTTTAAACAAAATAGAAGGAACTGAAATTAAAGTAAAGAAACAAAAACAGAAAAATAAATAAAGAAAAAGAAATAGAGAGGTAAGAGAATACCCATCAAGGTAGAACCAAAAATGGGAGGATCAAATGGTGGCCGACTCGGCATAATCCGACCACCAATGGACCTTTTGCTAGGAGATCCACCTTGAAATTTTATGTCCTAGTGGATCTTCCTAGAGTAAGGCTACTGTGGGCTCGATGGGGACGGAGACAAAGGAATTGATCGATTTTGGCCGGTTATCAGTGAGTTGACCGGCGCCGATGGCTGTGAAACCTCATAAGACCAGCATCAATCAAAAGATCTTCGTGAGATTGATCGACTGATGTAGGTTTTATTGCCATCAAGGTCTCGGTTTGGTATAAAATCAAAAAGGGGCCAAAGGGCTAGGGTTTCAAATTTCGTGGCTAGATTCGTGGATTCTGGTTGAGATTCAAGGGATACTGGTATGAGATTTGAAGAGAGGAGAGCAAGGAGAAGCAGGTTCTGAAATTGGGCGGAGGGTATTGGAAGTGAGTTTGTTTGAGAATAAAGGTCCGACCTTTACATTTTAATTTTATTAAAATTGAAATTGGACAAAAACGACGTAGTTTTGGCTCGCAACTACATCGCTTTGATCCTTTAATTGAATGCGGGGCAAACCGGGCATTGAAAGTGTACTTGGGGTGGGTATTTCTTGTAATAATGGGCCAAATGAGCAGGCCCAGTCTGATCTAAATCCAAAACATGCCCTCTCCATCCTATTTAATTCGTAACCACATTTAAAATGTGTACAAACTAAAACCTATTTTCAATTCTAGCCTATATTGTCTAATAAAACCATTTTATCAAAATTATATAAATTAGCCTAATTGACTATTAGTCATACCAATTATATTTCTAAAAATGCAAAATAACTAAATGCACATATTTTGGGGTAATTTTGTGATTTAAAGTGTGCTTGATGATGCCAAAAAATGCATGTAAATCTACAAATGCAATAAAATGTAAACAAACAAATAAATAAAGGATCCTAAATCTTCTATAAAAAGTTAAAATAATTAAAAATACTAATTTGAAGTATTTTTAGGAATAATTTTGCATGGGGCAAAAATTACGAGCTCACAAGGGGGACTCCATGTGTTGCGGATCAGATCAAGTAAAGCAGCTCACCACATAGTTTCCAAATATGCTCCTATTCAACTGGATGGGTACCACAAGTACTTGCCTCACAACCTGCTAAAAAATGTATAGAAGTGTAGTACGAGTACAACACCACGGTACTCAGTAAGTATCAAGTCTAGCCTCGAAGAACTAGGGGTGAGGGATCGACATCGACACTTATTAACAGTTTAATAATCAGGCAGAAGCATAAATGAGATATGAAATAAGGCATGGAATCATCAAATAAGTACGAAAGCAAGAAGCACAGTGTATATGGAATTTAGGCATGCTTAACATATATAGGAGGTCAAATGAGGTGTCAAATACCTCAATCCTCGCACAAAAACATGATGCAAATCAATCAACATTTATATAAAAGAGTCTATGATATGTAAATATGCATGTCAGGATCCCTTTTCAAAGGTCACAACACAAATCCATGTGCCTGACACAGGCCACGTGTCAAAACTAAGCACCAAATCTGAATTCCTATGCTCATAGGGACCAAAGTAACATGGGTAATCACCTAAATCTAGAGAGACGAATGCACATCCAAGCGTTAATCATTTTACAATTAGTGATCAATAATAGATATCCGTTCATAATACCATAGTGCCAAATTCCTCTACCTTTCACAATATCCTATTCTCCAGCTCATGCATATGTGTATGAAATAATATGATTAAGAAGCAACAGACATAACAATAGAGACGAGGATAAAAGCTCATATGGCTAAATGATGACTATGACTAATCATGTAACTCAAATTATCTCAACAATTCAATAAGTAATTTTAACATTCAAAAAGTCTTTTCATAACATTTAACATGAATAAATTAAGCCATATAACCACCAATCATGAATCAAATGAGGTAAGTGTATGACTACGACTTAGTAAGAAAGCTCAACATGCCAAAATGATCCTTTATGCCCAATTCAACAAGTCATAATCTTAAGCATGCTTCTAAGACATAACTATGGAGCATCACGTAGTCATAGAATCAACGAAACATGGATAATAAATTCACATAGTCCAAACAAAATATATCATAACCCAAACTCTACTAGGTATTGTCATAACCTAGCTACGCATATACGCACATCACCTCGGATATACGTGGCTCCCGAATCAAGCAACAGGTAGCAGATAGATCACCTATATGAAGAATTCCCTCTTACAAGAATAGACAACAGACTTACCTCCACATTTCTTTTCCTTTCACATCCACCTCCAAACGACTCGAATCTAGTCAAATAGTACTTAAATAAGTCAAATAATGCTATTGAAATCAACTCCAAACAATAAAGCTTTAATTTTTAATAAAAAAGGTACAAAAGTCAACCCGCACCCCACATGGTCAAAACCCGAGTCTTGAAATAGATCCCGACTATCCATCACCTCACGAGTCCAAATACATGATTAGATTCCAAAACGGAGTCTAAATCGGTACTCAAAATCCCAAATTACACACTTTTAGGTTTTAGATAAAATCCCCAAAATTTTACTTTAAAATTTCATGTTTAGGTGTAGAAATCCATGTGAATGAAGAGATATAATTAAACCCAAGTGGAATTTACTTACTCCCAAAATTATGGTGAAAATCTCTTCCAAATTCACTTCTTGCCGAGCTCCAAAACTCAAAATAATGAAAAAGGAGTCAAAACTCGAAATATGACATGACGTCAAGCATTTTCGCTGCGCCCAAAATGTCCGCATTTGCGAGCACCACCTCTGTGACTAAATCCTCGCATCCACGAGCTCCCTTTCACCAGCCAGACATCGCACATGCGACACACAATCTGCATCTACAGAATCATAGTGCGCACACTCACTCGCAAGCACGACAATGTATATTCTCCAGGACCTCTGTATGTGCGGTCCCCCATCCCAGGAATGCCTTCGCAGACGCATATTATTCCTCACAGGTTCGACCCTTACACCTGCGCACCTCCCTTCACCGGTGCGATGCACCAGAACCAACAACACCAACAACTTTTAAATGGTCTAGAACTATCCCAAAATACACCCGAGCCCCCATCCAATCCTACCAACAAGTTTGAATACATAATCCAAATTTATCCAAAGATTCAAAACACCACAAACAACATCAAAACCAAGAATCGAAGATCAAAATCCATTCTTTAACTTTCAAACTTCCTAACTTCGCCAAACACATTTGAGTCATGCATAAATATTCCGGATTTCAACCAAACTTCGCACACAAGTTCTATTAAAAAGAATAAATCTCTCTAAAGTCCCAGAACACCAATCGGAACCCGATAACGTCAAAATCAACTATCGATCAAACCTATAAACTCTCCAATTCTTCAAATTGGCAACTTTCGGCAAATAGAGCCAAAACATTCTAGGAACCTCCAAATCGTATTTTGAACATATGTAAAAGTCCAAAATCACCATAAAAACCTATTGGAACCATCAAATCACCAATTCGAGGTCGTCTACTCAAAAGTCCAACCTTGGTCAACTCTTACAATTTAAGCTTCCAAAAATAGAACTAAGTATTCCAATTCACTCTCAAACCTTCCCGAAACCAAACCAACCATTCCCGCAAGTCATAAAATGTCAAACAAACATACATTAAGTATCAAATAGGGGGAACATGGCTCTCATACACAAAAATGACCGGCCGGGTCGTTACATTCCCCTTTGTTAAACAAACGTTCATCCTTAAACGGGTTTAAAATCATAGCTAGAATGCCAAAAGATGAGAATATCTGCTCTGCATATCATGTTCGGTATCCCAAGTCGCTTTCTCGACCGGTTGACCTCTCTATTGAACCTTCACTAATGAAATCTCTTTCGACCTCAACTTATGAACATGCCTATCTAGAATGGCCACTGCCTCTTCCTCATAAACCAGATTCTCATCTAACTGTATTGAACTGAAATCAAACACATGTGACTGGTCTTCATAATACTTTTGAAGCATGGAAACATGAAATACCAGCTGAACTTCTGACAAACTGGGTGGAAAATCAAGCCTGTAAGACACCTCACCAACTCTCTCTAAAACCTCAAAAGGGCCACTAAACAGAGGGCTCAACTTGTCCTTCTTCCCAAATCTCATCGCGCCCTTCATAGGCGAAACTCTAAGAAGAACCTTTTCACCTTCCATAAAAGCCACATCGCAAAACTTCCTATCAGTATAACTCTTCAAGCCGGACTGCATTGTACAAAGCCGCTCCTAAATTAACTTCACCTTTTCAAAGCATCATGAACCAAATATGTACCCAAGAACCTAGCCTCACCAAGCTCAAACCAACTAACCGGAGAATGACACTGACTTCTATATAAGGCCTCATACGGAGCCATCTAGATAATGGACTGGTTATTGTTGTTGTAATAATATTTCGCAAATGGTAGAAACTGATCCCAATGGTCTCCAAAATCAATAACATAGGTTCTCAACATATCCTCAAGGATATGAATGGTCATCTTGGACTGGCCATCCAATTACAAGCCCAAGTCTCGCTGAACAACTCTCCAAAAGTGCAATGTAAATTGGGCACCCCGATCCGAGATGATAAAAACATGCACCCCATGCAAATGGACAATCTCTTTGATGTAGATCTGAGCTAACTTCTCTGAAGTGTAAGAAGTCATGACCGGAATAAAATGCGCAGACTTAGTTAGTATGTCCACAATGGACCAGACAACATCAAACTTCCTCAAGGTCCGTGGTAATCATACCGTAGAGTCCGTAGTAATCTGCTCCCATTTCCACTCCGGTATTACTATCTGTCAAACCACCCAGTTTCTGATGCTCTTACTTTACCTGTTGACAATTTAGACACCGCGAAACATGTCTAACAATGTCTTTCTTCATCCCTCTGCCACCAATAATGCTTTTTTAAGGTGCGATCATCTTCGTAGAACTAGATAGAGCTTCCTCAAGAAGCAACTTCCACAAGCCATCCATATTAGAAATGCAAATCCGACCCTGAAGTCGCAATACACCATCATCACCAATGACCACCTATTTATCACCACCTTGCAACACCATGTCCTTAAGGATAAGAAAATGAGGATCATCATACTAGCGAGCCTTAATGCGCTCAAACAAGGACGACTGTGCAACAACCAAGCAAGAACTCTACTAGGCTAAAAAATATCCAACCTCACGAATCTATCGGCTAAAGCCTGAACATCCATAGCCAATGGCCTCTCCATAACTAGAATAAATTCCAAACTCCCCATACTCTCCACCTTTCTACTCAAGTCATCCGCTACCACATCCGCCTTACCCGGATGATACAAGATAGTGATATCATAATCTTTCAACAACTCCAACTATCTTTGCCGCCTCAAATTCAAATCCTTTTGCTTGAAAAAATGCTGAAGACTCCGATGATCAATGTAAACCTTACATGACACACCATACAAGTAATGCCTCCAAAATCTTGAGCGTGTGAACAATAGCTGCTAACTCTAAATTATGAACCAGATAATTCTTCTCATGGGGCTTCTACTAGCACAGCGCATAAGCAATCACCCTACCACCCTTTATCAACACACAACCAAGGCCAACGCGCGAAGCATCACAATAGGCAGTATACAACCCCGATCCTGAGGGAAATACCAAAACTGGAGATGTAGTTAAAGCAGTTTTGAGCTTCTAGAAGTTCTCATCGCACTCATCAGACCATATAAATGGAGCACCCTTCTAAGTCAACTTGGTCAAGGAGCTACAATAGATTAAAACCTTCCACGAAGTCACAAAAGTAGCCTGCCAAACCCAAGAAACTCCTGATCTCTGTAGCTATAGAAGGTCTAGGCCAATTTTGAACTGCCTCAATCTTTTCCGAATCCACCTTGATACCATAACTAGACACCATGTGGCCCAAGAATGCCACCTAGTCCAACCAAAACTCTTATTTGGAAAACTTGGCGTACAACTTCTTTTCTTTTATAATCTGAAGCAGAATCCTCAAATGCTGCTCGTGCTCCTCACCACTACGGGAATATACCAAGATGTCGTAACTGAACACAATGACAAAAGTATCTAAGCATGGTTGAAACACACTATTGATCAATTACATGAAGATGGTAGGGCATGCGCCAAACCAAAAGAGTCTATAACGAGTCCTGAAAGCTGTCTTAGGGATGTCCGAAGCCCTAATATTCAACTGGTGATAACCCAACCTCAAATCAATCTTCGAGAACACCGTGGCTTCTTGATAGTGACCTTGTTCAACTACCTATAATCAATGCACTTCCTCTTTGAACCATCATTCTTCTTCACCAACAATACCAGTGCACCCCAAGGAGAAACACTATATCTAATGAATCCTTTATCAATACGAGGCAGTGGATACTTGTTCCTTATAGTGACCTTGTTCAACTTCCTATAATCAATGCACACCCTCTTAGAATCATCCTTCTTCTTCAGAAACAACACCAGTGCACCCCTAGGAAAAATACTTGATCTAATGTATCCATAATCTAACAACTCTTGCAAATGCTCCTTCAACTCTTTGAACTCAGCTAGAGCCATACGGTATGAGAGAATAAATATGGGTTAAGTGGCCGACAATAAATCAATACCAAAATCAATATCCTTATCTGGTGGCATACGCAGTAGGTCTGCATGAAACACATCCGGAAACTCCCTCACTACTAGGACTAAATCAATAGTAGGAGTCTCATCACTAGAATACCTAACAAAAGCCAGATATGCCAAACACCCCTTCTCAAATATCCCCTGAGTCTTCAGAAATGAAATCACCCTACTAGGGATATGACCAAGAGAACCCCTCCATTCCAACCTTGGTAATCCTGGCATCGCCAATGTCACAGCCTTAGTGTGATAATGAAGAATAGAATAATACGAAGATAGCCAATTCATATAAAAAATCACCTCAAAGTCTACCATATTAAGAAACAGAAGATCAACCCTAGTCTCACAGCCCCAAATGGTGGCCACATACGACAGATTTAAGCGATCTACCATAATAGAATCACCAATATTTGTTGATAAATGAACGGGAATGCCAAGAGAACCATGAGGCATATCCAAATAAGGAGCAAAATAATGATGACACATATGAATAAGTAGACGTCAAATCAAACAACTCAGAAGCATCTCTATGACAGATAGAAACCATACCTGTAACCATAGTATCTGGGGTGACTGCCTCAGGTCTACCCGAAAAAGCTTAATAACGAGCCTGACCTCCACCTACCTAACCCCCTCCTCTAGGGGACCTCTAGCTGCATGTCCTCCCTCTCTAGCTGAGTGGGCAGGGGGTGATGCAACTGGTGTGGGAACCACTGACTGGGAACTCTGAGGAGTTGTGCCTCTACTAAGCACGGGGCAATACTTCCTCATATGGTCGAACTCTCCACACTCATAACAACCTCTAGCTGACTGAGGCTTCTGAACCTGAATTTTCCCTAGTGACCTGAATACACACTAGAAGAAACCTGAATAGATGAAGCACGGTAAAAACTCATTGGAAAAACACTAAAAGATGAAGGAACTAGAGTGCTGAAAGATGGTCGAGCCATTGTATCACAAGCTACATATTGTGTAGAATTAGTTGACCTACCATGATGGCCTCTGCCAAACTGACCCCTACCTCCAGATGAGGTGCCACCGAAACTACCTAGAATGATGAGAGCTCTGATCTCTCATCATGGCCTCTCTCCCCTGACTGCAAATACGCTCGATCCTCTGAGCTATCTATACTACTTGATAGAAAGTAGTCCCAATCACCGACTCTCTCACCATAGAAACCTTGATGCCATATGTCAAACCTTCAATAAATTGCCTCACCTTCTTTGCCTCAGTGGGGATCAAGAAAGCAGCAGGCATATTATAGCAGCTACACTTGAAATTATGTTTGTCATGTCTGCTGAGGAGAAGAAGAGGATGGAGAGGTTTCAGATATTACATCCTCCTTACTACGAGGGTGGTTCTTCAGAGGATGCCCAGGATATTCTAGAGAGATATCATTAGATGCTTCGCAATTTAGGTTGGGTAGATTCCAATGGGGTGGACTTCACTATATTTCAGCTGAGAGGGGCTGCTAGGAGATAGTGGCAGATGATCTAGGCAGGCTAGAGGGTTTATCTCCTCTTACTTGGACTCAGATATTACACTTGTTTCTTGAGAGGTACGTACCACTCAGCAAGAGGGATGAGTTGAGATTCCACTTCGAGCATCTTCAACAGGATCGTATGTCAGTTACTGAGTATGGAGTGAGATTCACATAATTGTCTCGCCAGCTCGTCACCAATTGGATATACTCCTTGTATTTGAAACATCGATGTTGCCTGCTCCGGAGTATGAGTAACAGGGTCTGAGCTCCCCCTCCAATCTGAATGTGGATGGGGCCACTAGGACCACTCTAGCCTAAGTCAACGCATTAATGAAACTGACCATCTTGTTCATAGCCTCTTGAAATACTGGTGCAACAATAAAACCCTCTAGATGCTGAGTAGGTACTGGAGCCTCAATGTGATCATCCGTAATTTGATTCTCCATCTGATCCGCAGGCAGTTGTGCTGCAACTTCCCTGGCGTGGCCACAGGCTCTGGTGGATGCTCCACCTCTAGCTATGACTGTATGACCCCTAGCGGGGGCCTTGCCCCTACCCGAGCCCTACCTCTCTGGGCTATAGCTGGTGGTACTACCTCTCCCTCACCTGATCCTGCTACTAAAGCACGCGTTCTCACCATCTATGAGAGAGGAGAAGAGAAAGATTTAGACATAGGCAATAATCAATGCATGATGGGGAATCAAGAAAGAGAAAGTTCCTAAAACCCTATAGCATCTCGTAGATACATACTAACGTCTCTGTATCAATCCACAAGACTCTACCAAGCCTACTCGTGACTTGTGAGATACTTAGAACCCATTTTTGATTTTTATTATTTCCCATAGATTTTCATCCCTAAATCTAGGATTTCATAGAGTAAAAATAGGACTTTTTGGTAGAAACTTAAGATTTTGTATTTTAGAGATTTAGACCTCGATTTGAGGTCGGATCTCGAAATAAATCACATATTTCGACTCAGAGATGAATGGGTAATTAGGATTTGATCTTGATTTCGGATTTCGACCAAGTGGGCTAGGGTTGAGTTTTTGTTGACATTTCCAAATATGTTGAAGACCGAACCATTTTGATACTAGAGTAGTTTCTAAAGCTTGTTTTGACTTATTTGGGTATTATTTGACAAGATTCGAGTGTTTTGGAGGCTTATTCTAAAAGGAAAGTGGTGTTGGATTGTTGATGTTTTTCTGGAAAGAGATAAGTATCGTGGTTAACCTTAATATGAGGGAACTAGGATGTGATTGGGTCTATTTGCTATGTGTTTTATGGGTTGGGGGCAAAGTACATACAAGGTGATGAGTGTATATGATGGGTTAAAGCATGCGGGTAAAACTAGTTTGTTCATGCCTTTACTAATTTCATGTCTTTACATATTTCATACATTTACCTATTACATGCCTTTACTTCTTTCATGCCTTTACTTGTTACATGTCTATACTTGTTTCATGCCTTTACTTGTTACATGCCTTTACTTATTTTATGCCTTCACTTGAAACATGTCTATACTTGTTTCATGCCTTTACTTGTTACATGCCTTTACTTATTTTATGCCTTCACTTGAAACATGTCTATACTTGTTTCATACCTTACTTGTTTCATGCCTTATTCACCTATGCTATGTTGGATTGTGTGATCACTTGATTGTTCACGTGTTAATGACCTTGTTTGAGTACTTGTTGAGTTATATGAGTGATATTAGCTCTTGGATATGGGATTTCTACCACTCCTTGTTCGTATTCATCTTTTCCTTAATGAATTATGCATATTTATTCACCTCGATATCATATTATGAACCTCGCCATGTTTGGTTATTTGTTGGATGTTTCTATATGAATTGGTATGTTATGTTAGATCGGGTTGCCACTACAATATTGCTATGATAAGGATCAGATTGATCGTTGCAACAATAATATGGCCATGGAATAAGGTTGCTGCCGCAACAAAATTTTTTGTATGTTGGATTGGGTTGTGCACCATAACGTAGATGTTATGAATATTGGTGTTAGTTTGTGATATATTCTTTCTTTGTTGGTTTTGGCTATGTTGTTCATGGATATTGTTTCTTCCCCTTTGATTTGAACTGCAAAAAAGATTTTGGTTGTGTTATTCGATAAACATAGTTATTACTTATGTTATTGGATCCTTTTACTATTTTCTGCCTTTATTCCTATTATGCCCTTGCCATTACTATTGCTTATTAATTGTATAGTTTATATATGGTAAGTGTCTTGTCATAGCCTCGTCACTACCTCGTCAAGGTTAGGCTCGATATTTTATATTGGGTCGACTGTACTCATACTACACTTCTACACTTCTTGTGCAGATTCAGACATTGGAGCTAGAAGAGTCCTGAGAGGTGCTTAGACTCTACCAGACAAGCCACTCGAGGTAGAGGTTCATACTTGTCCGCAGGTCTTAGAGTCACCTTTCCATTATCTCCATTATTATTTATTGTATCTGACAATATTATATTCCTTGCGACTTTGTATTTAGTGCTCTTAGTAACTCATGCGCTCTGTGATACCAAATATTGGGGAATGGACTAGATAGTATTTGGTTTTAGACTTATAATGTATTTATGAGCTTTTACTCTTTTTCTATATTAATATATTATTAACTGTTAGCCTTGATTCTTAATTTATTATTAAGTGTTGGCTTGCCTAGCAAGCGGTGTTAGGTTCCATCACGACCTTTTGTTTGGGATTTTGGGTTGCCACAAGCAGGTATAAGAGCATTAAGTTGCATAGGTCTCACGAGTCATGAGCAAGCTTTGTAGAGTCTTAAGGATCGGTATGGAGACGTCTGTACTATCTTCGATAGGCTAT
Source organism: Nicotiana otophora (assembly GCA_000715115.1). Taxonomy (NCBI): domain Eukaryota; kingdom Viridiplantae; phylum Streptophyta; class Magnoliopsida; order Solanales; family Solanaceae; genus Nicotiana; species Nicotiana otophora. Next base: position 3,068 of record AWOL01S0023304.1, on the reverse strand, counting down.
AAGGCTTTTAGAAAACTTCCCTTTCTTTCTTTCCATCCTAAAGTTTGAATCTTTACTCTCTATTCTCTCACAGATGGTGAGGACACGTGCTTCAACCATATCATAGCAGGAGCCAGATCCCCAGGTTGTAGCCACTACCACGGGTAAAGGCCAGAGCAGGGTTATAGGCAGAGGCAGAGCCCAGCCTAGAGCACGTGCAGAAGCACCTGCAGCTACTCACGCTCATGCTAAAGCAGCATCAGTCGAGGCCTCCATATGATGAGATTCCAGTTCAGGATGAGCAAGTGGGACTAGCTCAGGTTTTAGAGGGGTTAATCACTACCCTATTGCTTCAGGACTCCTTGGTCCGCATGGTTGGCCTTATGGAGAGCATGGTTCAGGAAGGTGTGCTCCTTATGGTACCAACCGCCTCTCAGGATGGTGCAGGAACTTACTCTCGCTACTCACACTCTTGAGTAGATGGTACATGGGTATCAAATCCCAGGGGTGCTACTAGTTGGGGTAGTTCAACCAAGTATTGCCATGCAGCATAAAGTTAGGCATATGATATCAGGTGATGAGCTAAAGAGTATGGATAGGTTCCAGAAGTTGTTTCCTCTTCACTTTAGTGGTGCACCTTCAAAGGGTTCCCGGAGTTCTTGGACCGATGTCATGATATATTGCGCAATTTGGGACTAGTTGAGTCCAATAGAGTTGATTTCACTGTCTTTCATATCCATGGTTTGGCCAAAAAGTGGTGGCAGACCTATGAGATGGGAAGACCAAGAGGGTCACCTCCTCTTACTTGGGCCCAATTTTCATATCTATTCATGGAGAAGTTTATCCCCTTCATTCAGAGAGATGAGCTACATGGCCAGTTTGATCAGTAGGGTGGTATGAAACTCACCCAGTATGAGATGAGGTTTTTGGATTTGTCTCGTCATGCAGCTATCCTAATCCCTACCGAGAGGGAGAAAGTGCGAAGATTCAAAGATGGGCTTGCTTATGGTATTAGCCTTTAATTAGCTAGGGACGCCGAGACTAAGACTTCATTCACTCAGGTGGTTGAGATTACTAGGAGGATTGAGCAAATTCGTGGCTAGAGAGAGAGATGAGACATCTGTTAAGATGCCTCATCATTTTTGGTGGTTTCAGTGGTGTCTCGTTGTAAGGCCCCGTAAATTTTTACCTAAAACCTGGGGTTTCGTAGTGCCGAAGTAGACTCCCCAGTACGTTGGGGAGTTGAAGAAACATTTTGGAAGTTTCTGCTGCCCATTCCGCGATCGCAAAACTGATCTGCGGATAGCAGATTTGCCACATACTAAGAACCATTATGCGGCCGCATAATCATTTTGCGAGCCGCATAATCCATCACAGACCCAGCACAAAAACATTTTGGAGTGCAGTTCTGCGGCGTATTATGCGATCGTAGAATAGGTCTATGGATCGTAGACCGGTCGTAGAGTGAGGCAGGGCTGGCCAGTTCTGGAGGGTCATTATGCGGTCCATTTTGTGGACCATAGAAGCGTTATATGCGACCGCAGATATGTGTTGTGGCTTCATTTTTCTAATTTTTTTACCCGACCCTATTTTGATTAAAAGCCCTTGGGGCTCGTTTTGAAGGTAAAAACCTATTATTTTAGAGAGAAGGAAGAGTGTTCTAGAGAGAGAGAGGAGGAAACCCTAGGCTAATTGTTCATAAATTCTTGCTCAAGACTTGGAGAATTCTCAAGGAAAACTCACAAGGTCTTCATCCAAGAGGTAAGGTTCTAACCCTAGTCTTCAATTTCAAGTTTAGGTAGAAGATGGGTAATTGTGAGTATGATTCTTGGGTATGAGAGTTGTTATTTATGCATGCATGTAGCTATGAGGATGGTGGGGAGGTAATTGAACTAGTATGAGTAGACTCTTGGTATTGAATTAGTTGTGGAGTGAAGGAAATCTTGTGGAAGAACCTTGTAATCAAATTTGCACACCTAGTGTTTGATAAAATACTCAAATGAGCTGAAACCATGAATATCTTCCTAAATTGTGTTCAATTTTGCTGTGTCTCTAAATAGATTGAAGTTTCTAGGATTTTCGAAACTGTGTAGTGAATTAAGGAAAGATCAAAGCGAGGTATGAAGGCTAAACTCTTCTTCTAGTATCAGAACTCCTGAATCCTTGTAAAAGTCTATCATGTGTATTCAAACTTGAAATGCTATTGATGTGGGGCATTCAAACTAGTAAAATTGATTCCTGATTGGCATAACGTGTTAGAACCCTCATGTGTTAATAATTCTATATTTTTGACTAAATTATGTTATACCCCTTTTTGGGAAGAAGATCTTGTATGAAATCAATGTGATTAAACACTTATTTCTCATATGATGAGACTTGTGAACTTACACTTGCTAAGGCCAAAGGTTCCAAATGATTGATTTAAAAGGGAACTCTCTTGTACAAACTATTATCATTTTGGGAATCCGAAGTGTGGCATTGTGAATACACCTCCACCCGCATACATTGGGGTGAGCCGGTGGGGATGCTTTGTGTAGAGTGGTGGTATTGTGAATACACCTCCACCCGCATATATCGGGGTGAGGCGGTAGGGCCGCTTTGTGTAGAGTTTCTGGTATTATGATTGCACCTCCACCCGCATACGTTGGGGTAAGGCGACATGGTCGCTTTGTGTAAAAGTAGTTGTAGAGGATCCCCGACTTATGAATTTATAAATGTTATTGAAAGCTCTTAATAAATTTGCTATGGTTTTAAAGGCTAACTAAGCCTTTTATTGTTACCATGATTTATCATATTCATGTTGTATTTTCAAGTCCTTGCATCGGTGTTTGGTTTTCATACTAGTTCTATTTGACATGTACTAACATCCCTTTTGTCGGGGGTGCTACATCTTTAATGGATACAGGTGGTTCCATAGCAGGTGGTATTGATCAGTGATAATAGCACGCCCTCTCCTCAGCTGACTTGGTGAGCCCGACTTCATTCCGGGGTCCTGTATCTCTTGTTCCATGTACATAGTGTTTTGAGGTATAGCCGGGGCCTTGTTTGTCACGACCCAACTGGAGGGTCATGACTAGCACCCGGGCCAT
>AWOL01S0023298.1:81290-100440 GCA_000715115.1 Nicotiana otophora | reverse complement strand
TGTTGAGGCTGCTAACAAGAACATAAAGAAGATACTTCGTAAGATGGTGCAAGGTTCCAGGCAATGGCATGAAAAGTTATATTTTGCTTTACTGGGTTATCGCACTACTGTTCGCACTTCAATAGGTGCAGCTCCCTATTTGCTGGTATATGGAACTGAGGCAGTTATACCTACGGAAGTTGAGATTCCATCCCTGCGGATCGTTGCTGAAGCTGAAATTGATGATGATGATGATTGGGTCAAGACCCAGCTAGAGCAATTGAGTTTGATTGATGAAAAAAGATTGGCAGCAGTATGTCACGGTCAATTGTATCAGAAAAGAATGGAAAGAGCATACAACAAGAAGGTGCGTCCCCGAAAATTTGAGGTGGGTCAGCTGGTATTGAAACGTATCCTTCCACATGAGGCTGAAGCTAAAGGCAAGTTCGTCCCAAACTGGCAGGAGCCGTTCATTGTGACAAAGGTGTTGCCCAATGGTGCTTTGTATTTGACAGACATAGAAGGTAAATGTGTGGATATGGCTATCAATTCTGATGCAGTCAAGAGATATTATGTATGGTTTCTTTGCTTATCTTCAATCGCATTTTGTACTAGGCATGTTCAAAGTTGGAATGGCGAAGGTATTTTATTCTGCTATCCCAAACACTTTTATCATTTGTTACCCCTTTTTGAGCCTTATTTATTTTCTTTCATACCCCTCTTTTGGAATCAGAAGTAGAATTAGAAATATAAAAGAAAAAAAAGAAAAAAAAAAGAAAACAAAAGAAAAAAAAAGAGAAGGAAAAGAGAAAAGCAAAAAAAAAAAAGAAGGAAAAAAGAAAAGCAAAAACAAAAGAGAAGGAAAAGAGAAAAGCAAAAGAAAGAAAAGAGAAAAGAAAAAAGAAAAAGAAAAGCAAAGTAACAAAAACAAAACAACTTTTACTAGTTTGAACTACGTTCGACCTGATTCCTTTTAAGGATACGTAGGCAGCCTTACACGATTCGGTCCCATCAAAATATAAATCCAAAATTCCCTATATTCGAAGAAACTGGGGTAGAAGTTTTAGTTTTATAAAAAGATCTGATTCCAAAAGTTGTAATTTTGAACCCCTTCATCTTAAATTATTTTGAGCCTGCATGCCACGCTTTCTTTCTAACCCTGTCCAAAACCTACACTACAGTCCAAAGAAAGACCTTCTGATCAACTTTGAGGATGCCAAGTTAAGTGAGATGGAGGTATGATTGACATCATGGGTAGCACCTTTGTTCATGGGTACAAGGAAAAGTGAATAAATGAGAGAGTCTTATTGGTGAAAATCCTCACGAGCACCATAGGGCGATGATGAGTTGAGAGAAAAATTCAAATAAGAGAGTCTTATTGGTGAAAATCCTCACGAGCACCATAGGGCGATGATGAGTTGAGAGAAAAATTCAAATAAGAGAGTCTTATTGGTGAAAACCCTCACGGGCACCATAGGGCGATGGTGAGTCGAGAGAAAATTCAAATGAGAGAGTCTTATTGGTGAAAATCCTCACGAGCACCATAGGGCGATGATGAGTTGAGAGAAAAATTCAAATAAGAGAGTCTTATTGGTGAAAACCCTCACGGGCACCATAGGGCGATGGTGAGTCGAGAGAAAATTCAAATGAGAGAGTCTTATTGGTGAAAATCCTCACGAGCACCATAGGGCGATGATGAGTTGAGAGAAAAATTCAAATAAGAGAGTCTTATTGGTGAAAACCCTCACGGGCACCATAGGGCGATGGTGAGTCGAGAGAAAATTCAAATGAGAGAGTCTTATTGGTGAAAACTCTTACGGGCACTGTAAGACGACAGTGAGTTGGGAGATGAGCAAATGAGAGAGGTTTGCTGGTGAAAACCCCTCGGGGCATTACAAGCCGAATGGGGTTCATGACTTTACAGAGAAATTGAATTATGGAAACCCCGGTTTTGAAGTATGAAGACATGGCATGAACTGAAATGTGATTAGTTGGATGGATTAGGCTGATCAATCCGAAATGCATGTCATGATCATTGGAGCCTGTTGCTTCATTCAGATAAGTCTCTTTTCCATTTTTCTTCAAATAGTCATCTCTGTCTTTTTTTTTTATTCCTAATTCTCGAAGTCACTTCGCTTCGTTTCTTTTGGGTCTATTTTTCTAAGTCTCTGTCAAATCAGTCTTTGTTAAGCAAGCAAGAAAGAACTTCAAAGCTCATTACCAGCATTTTATTTTCACCAAGCGAAATTCGGCTAGGCACATCACAAGTGACATGATTTAGAATGAGCAATGCGGTGGTAACTGAAGTTCAGGTGGTCAAGTGATTCGTGAATTTGTAGGAAATGCAAAGTTTCAACAGTTGTCAGAATGAAAGTGCCATAGGACGAGTTGAGTGTAAGGGATTCAAGTCATTCAAAGGTTTTGTGGTCGAGGTCCGATTGAAAGGTCAAACAATTCTTTGTAGCCCGAAGTAGCTAATCAAAATGAAGCGGGGTAGTGGCAGAAGCAGACACTTTCAGCAAGGATGCCACAAACTAACCACCACATTTTTAAACTGACAAAATTTTCTTTGTTTAAGCAGGGGCAAGAAATCTTGTTCGCTTTGCCAGGAATCCCCATGAGGAAAGCATGTTCCAGATAAGTTCAGTTTTAAAGTTTCAGGACCCTCCTGGATAATGGGATACAACTAACAATCAATGAACATTCCTGGTACAAACTAGGGCAGGAAATTTTCTTTGTTTTGTCTGTGTTGTCGTGAAATCAGGCGCCCACCTGGAGAATGAGGAAATTTATTTCAGTTTTAAGTCATCAGGCGCCCACCTGGAGAATGAGGGAATTCATTTCAAGTGTAAGTCATCAGGCGCCCACCTGGAGAACGAGAGAATTCATTTCAGGTTTTAAGTCAGCATCAGGTGCCCACCTGGAGAATGAGGGAATTCAATTCAAGTGTTAAGTCAACATCAAGCACCCACCTGGAAAACGAGGGAATTTATTTCAAGTGTTAAGTCAACATCAGGCACCCACCCACCTGAAAAATGAGGGAATTTATTTTAAGTTTTTAAGTCAGCGGGCGCCCACCTGGATAATAAGAGAATTTATTTCAAGTTCAATTTAGAGAGGCATCAGGATCCCGCCTGAAGAATAGGGTCAACTTCCAGTTATTTTTCAAATTCAAGTCAACAGGATGCCCACCTGAAAAATAAGGTGAATTTTCAGTTTCATATTGAAGGATCAAGTGGAGATTCAAGGAAGATTCATGACAAGAAGTAGATAGGATCTTGTATTTTTCTTTTATTTTTGTTATAATTTTTGCTTTCAATTCATGATGTAATAGTAGGGACCGCGGACTGGAATCTCGACGGAACGGTATCTCACTCGACTCTCTCATCCTCTCCACACACTCCATCACTTATGAACTACGCGTGGCCTGATTCCTTTATAGCCAAGGATATGTAGGCAGCTCAGATACCAGGGCTCGGTCATAATTTTTTGTCCGCCTTTATTTCATTTTGAATAAGCGTCGGGTCATAAATCAATTACGTTGCTTAATTCTTTGCTCAAAAACTCTTCGAGTTTCCAAGCAAAGAGGGGCAACTGTAAGCACGTAATTTTTGACCCGCGCAACTTTTAAAAGTAGTATTTTAAAAATATTTATTTATTTCCATTTTAATAGGATTTCAGTCAACTTTTAGTTTTAATTTTAAAACATAAGTTTTAAAAAAACAAAAATAGTTTTATAATGTTTCTTTTCTTATTTGTTTTTTTTATATATATATATATTAGCTTATTAGTATTTTATAATATTTATAACACTTAATAAATATTAAAAATATTTTTATTTTAATATATAGATCACTTTAATAGTTTATTCTTATTAATTAGTATATTTTGATAGTATTTTTATTTTTATTTTTATTTTTGTTCAATAAGAAAGAATTAAGTTTGGGCCAATTGGGAGCTCATTTCGAATTTTAGTGGCCCAGCAAGATAAAGACCCATTCTTCCCAATCTCTTTTAGCCCAAACCTTTTCTCACCCATAAAACCCCTCCTTAATCATAGCCATCGATCTACTTTCATCCAATGGCCAAGGTTCTTTTCCCAAACCATATAAAACCCATATTTTCACAAAACCTAAAGGGGGTCTTTATTATTCTAATGGCTGCCCACTCCCAAAGATCCGATTCCCTTCTGTATCTCTATCTTCCTTAAAAGGAGAAAAAAATTTCAAAAGCTTTTGTCACCACCCTCTCATTCTCTTAACCCAACAACACTCAGCCACACACACACGCAGATACAGTAGAGGGGAAACAGACAAGTAATGGAGGCCACCATTTTTATCTCTGAAATCTTACATTGAAGCTCTGTGCTCGAAGTCGAGGTCGCCGGCAGGTTTTCCGTTCGGGATCACCAGTGCAATGCCGGTCTTAAGTTCGAGTTTCTGTTTCCGTCGTGGTTTTTCGGTCCGGGTTTCCACTCATATACGGCTACTGTAATCGAAAAGCTGTCACTCTTTGAGGTCAATTTCTTTCTCTAATAAGTTTCCTCTCTATTAATCTCCGATGATTATGAATGCCGTGTGATTATTCTGTTGTTTGTCTAAAACTTTCTTAATTTAGTTTATTTATGTTAAAGTTTCCGTTGATGCGTTATTTGGGAGCATACATGAATTAATTAGTTTATGAAAATGTGGCTGCATTGGTTGGATTTTTATTGATTACGATCTGTTTGGTTAAGCCATGACAATGTTTGGATTCAAAAGCAAAAGAGAGGTTTTGGTTTCTTGAGACAAATTGTTCGGGATAGAGAACTCAAAATTAAATGATTCGAGCTTTGGATAATTTCTGTTATTTGTTTTTACCTTGCTTTTGTTAATTCGACTCTTAATAAAAGCATTTTTAAGCCGTGGGTTGATTTTTATTTTTTTTTGAGGAAAATTAAAGTTGGATTTTGGGTTCGGTTAATAACGAGAAGGAACATGCTAGCATGTTTATTCCATCAAGCAATTTGCTTCTTTTCTACAACTTTCATAATGTATGGCCTTACAATAATCTCAAATTAATATATGATAAATAACTCGAACATTGTAGTTTGCTTTAGGCACGATTAATAAATCATCGTGACTATGAGTACGATTCCCGTGGTATAGTCATGACACGTAATCCCCAATTCGAGTGTGCGTTTCACGTGACTCGACCTCAACTTCAAACAATAATAATAAAAATAAACACGTTGTAGATTACGGGTGCGTTTCACGTGACTCGACCTCAACTTCAAACAATAATAATAAAAATAAACACGTTGTAGATTACGGGTGCGTTTCACGTGACGTGATTTGCGATATGTACAAAAATAAACGAGCGCGCGACATCGCGACTTGTTCAAACAAACTCCAAAAATAATTAAAAGCGGTCAGAAGGCTAAAAAGCACAATAGGTTTTAAATATGTAATAAGTCAGATAATTGGGCCAATTATTAATAGTTGAGCAACCGTGCTAAAACCACGGAACTCGGGAGTGCCTCACACCTTCTCCCGGGTTAACAGAATTTCTTATCCGGTCTTCTGTGTTCGCGGACCATCAATAAGAGTCAATTTCCTCGATTTGAGATTTTAAAATAAATCGGTGACTTGGGACACCATAAATTATTCCAAGTGGCGACTTTGATAAATAAATAATCTCATTTCGATTAATGTCACTTTAATTGGAAAAACTCCCCTATCCCCCTTCGGAAAAAAGAGGTGTGACACTAACTAGAGTTAGGTAGACTTGAGTACACTTAACAAAATTACCACTTTAAAAAGATGAGAGGAGATTAAGGATCGTAAACATAAAGGTAGGAGGATCATATAATGGTCTAAAATCAAAATCATGGAGAGAACGTAAAATAGAATAGATAAAGCATAGTAGAGAATAGGGGTGGCAAAATGATTGAAAGAACACAGTTAACCACCCATATTATCCACTAAAAAATGGGTTAGATAATGAACTTTTTTAAAAATGGGTCAAATATGGATAAGTACCATATTATCCATTTAAAAAATGGATAACCAATGGGTAACCAATGGATAACTAATGGATTTAACTTTTACATTTGTAAAGCCTCAAATTGGGGGTTCCTCAAGTTTGGGAGACTAGAAATTCTCCTAAAAGTGTTCATATTCAAGAAGTCATGGATAATATGGTTACCCATATTATCCGTCGGTTAACCCATTTTTTATCCGTATTAAATATGGGTCGGGCCGAATAATTTATCCGTTTTTTCATTACCCATTTTCAACCCGAACCATATCCAACCTGATCCGTCCGTTTGTAACAATTGAAACCATGCCATCACTGGCTACATTAATATTCCAGTGAAACGTTTGTTCCGTTGCACTGGATTCTCTTTTTAATTCTACGCCAATCATATAAAAAAAAAATTAAAAATAAAAAACATTCTACGCCAATCAACGAAGTGCTACTTTCCCTTCTTGTGAAGTTTCGATTTGTAGCAGAAATTAAAGAAGAAATTGTACATTAGGGCTTGAGCGAAGAGAGCACAAAGAGGAACAAACTGCTGAAATTTTATTCATCTCATGTAAAAATGAACTACTTGACTTCTGAAGGTTCTAGAGTATATATTTTATATACAAGGGTAAAAGTGTAAAGAATTAAAGCTAATATGTGGGCCGGTCGCGGAGTGTGGGCTGCTAAGCCCAATACAAATAAATACACTTCAGACTTCTGCATAGTCTATGTAACCCCAATACTTCTAAAAAATACAATACTTAGATCGTGACTCCTATTTACATGCATGCTGATGAACTTGTCACGGTAATCTTATAAGATGAGCATGTAAAGTGAAATAAGAGGGAAAATGGACACATGCAATTCCACTATCAATCTAGGTTTCTAACCTAAACAAATTAAAAGAATCTTTATGTATCAAAAAGTATAGGAATTTAGACTTGTGTGGGAGTGCTAGAAATCTGATCGAACTAATTAAGGAGAGATGGGCTCGTGCTTATGAGTTCAAGTTTCACCGTTAGCTTTACAGGGATGAAGCCATAACTCGAGCCCGTAAAGAATTGTTGAAGTAGCTTGAAAAGTTAGATGGAGAAGAGAGCTTAGTTGATTATAGAGAAGAGAAGGTAAACCTCAAGTTTCAGTTACATTTTTGAACCTTTATTGCAGTTACAATATTAACGTTGCAGTTAATACTACCGTTGATGAATAATGCAGGTTCAATATGAATAGGCGTGTCTATTATTTGAAGAGGTGTACATGTTGTAACTGCAATTGCATTGCCTATAAATTACTTCATAAGTGATTCATTCACTCCTATTTTCTCTCAAAGTTCTCTTGAAACTCCTAAAGAAAGATTTTCAGAAATTGAATCTCTAGGCTTTGTTGTGAGGGTATATTGTCATAAACCAGCAGAACTAGTGGGGCAATTAATACCTAAAAGATAGTGATTATATCACTTTCTCATAGCCTAAATCATACCCACTGTCCCAACAAAGAATATTCAAAATTTTAAGCCACATCAACACTTACAATAATAACGTATAAAGTAAATACTATAAACTGATCAGGGGTGCATACAGATTGTTGACGCGTGTGACACAGACCATTTTCAAGAGATTTCTATCATTCGTAAACTGTGGAAATCCTATTCTAAAAGAACACCCTAAAAGAATATGTTTCAACTTTTTGCTCACTTTTTTTGAGTAGTAGTATCTCTTATTGGGTTAGGCAAGTTATGATTTGATCTTAGAACATGACGAGAATAATTAAAAATAGTGGGCACCAATTGATGTTCTTTTCAATGACGACAAGTATGGTCCTAGTGAAGGGAGATTAAGATTAGTCAATAGACGTGGCTTACACTAATAAGTGTTAAAAATGAATTTTATGATAGTGATCAGTGACCCGTGTTCAAATTTCTTGTGCCATTAAATTAGTTTTTATGCTTCATAGTAGAAGAATTATTTTTTGCTTAAGAACTAAACAATGTTTAGAGAGTTTTGAGAATTCAAAGACAGAATCTAACGCTACTGTAGTTTTCTTGTTGTCATATTGTTTATGTTTTGATGCCAAACTTTATAAAGAAATCAAAGAAGATGAATGTTTTCTTTTTCTTTCTTTTTTTCCGTTGGATCTATTTTAAGGGATATTGTGTGTGTCAGATTTTATTCATTCTTTCAAGAATTTGACGTTGTCTTTGGATACCTTCTTCTTTCTGCGAATTACAATGGAAACGCTTGAGCTTTTGGGTAACGTGGAGATAGAATCTGTATATTAATTTGATTTTATATATTTATGTGTGTGTAAATATAAAAGTATACTTTCAGGCATCATCTATCTCTCTCTATATATATATAAAGTTGGGAATAGAAAAAGTGATGTGGCATTCTCTAATGCTAGAATTCCTATTTATCTATTTTCTCATTTTTTTGGCCTTTTTCTCTTAGTTTTCCCTTAAAAAAAGGGTAGAAAAATAAAAATACCCTACTTATGTCTTCCTTAAATGTGTTTCATTAATTTCTTTCCTCATTATTTTTGCCACACCAAGAGGTTGTAACATATGAGTTACAATATGTTTTTAACTTAGGAACTCTATTATCACTCTATATATAACCTTCTATGTGAAAATGGTTAGTGACAATCCACCCTTAGTTGATAGATGGAGGTGGAATTAGGTGGATTCATGTGGTGGAAATGGGTGGCAGAGAAGACTGAGAAGAGAATAAGATGGCGGCTTGATTTATTTTACCGGGTATGTCTGTCTGGTTCTTTCTTTGGACACAAGCAGTTGATCATTTTGTCATGATTTTCTTCCCATAAGGCATAAATTCCATATTGTAGTGTTAATACAATATCTGTTCTGAAACCACGATTAACACGATATATATATGCAATTATAATGGATTGCGAAAGTAACCGATATAATTAAGATTTAGCAATAGCTAATTTCTTCATCATTAGTTAAAAGTTATCAGAATATTTACATCTCTTTTTTCTATTTTTTTGATGTAATATGTCTATAACTCCTATTGATAAACATATTATTTAAATTGAGGACAATATTTATTCATTTGGGAAGTTCTAAAAGTAGAGTAATTACAAAAAAAAAAAAATCAATTAGAAGTACACCTATCTCATTGATCATAAATAGTATTTATCTTCTATATTTTTATTTTATGTTGACATGTTTAGTTTTTTTTTTTTTTTTTTTTTTTTTTTTTTTTTTTTTTTTTTTTTTTTTTTTTTTTTTTTTTTTTTTTTTTTTTTTTTTTTTTTTTTTTTTTTTTTTTTTTTTTTTTTTTTTTTTTTTTTTTTTTTTTTTTTTTTTTTTTTTTTTTTTTTTTTTTTTTTTTTTTTTTTTTTTTTTTTTTTTTTTTTTTTTTTTTTTTTTTTTTTTTTTTTTTTTTTTTTTTTTTTTTTTTTTTTTTTTTTTTTTTTTTTTTTTTTTTTTTTTTTTTTTTTTTTTTTTTTTTTTTTTTTTTTTTTTTTTTTTTTTTTTTTTTTTTTTTTTTTTTTTTTTTTTTTTTTTTTTTTTTTTTTTTTTTTTTTTTTTTTTTTTTTTTTTTTTTTTTTTTTTTTTTTTTTTTTTTTTTTTTTTTTTTTTTTTTTTTTTTTTTTTTTTTTTTTTTTTTTTTTTTTTTTTTTTTTTTTTTTTTTTTTTTTTTTTTTTTTTTTTTTTTTTTTTTTTTTTTTTTTTTTTTTTTTTTTTTTTTTTTTTTTTTTTTTTTTTTTTTTTTTTTTTTTTTTTTTTTTTTTTTTTTTTTTTTTTTTTTTTTTTTTTTTTTTTTTTTTTTTTTTTTTTTTTTTTTTTTTTTTTTTTTTTTTTTTTTTTTTTTTTTTTTTTTTTTTTTTTTTTTTTTTTTTTTTTTTTTTTTTTTTTTTTTTTTTTTTTTTTTTTTTTTTTTTTTTTTTTTTTTTTTTTTTTTTTTTTTTTTTTTTTTTTTTTTTTTTTTTTTTTTTTTTTTTTTTTTTTTTTTTTTTTTTTTTTTTTTTTTTTTTTTTTTTTTTTTTTTTTTTTTTTTTTTTTTTTTTTTTTTTTTTTTTTTTTTTTTTTTTTTTTTTTTTTTTTTTTTTTTTTTTTTTTTTTTTTTTTTTTTTTTTTTTTTTTTTTTTTTTTTTTTTTTTTTTTTTTTTTTTTTTTTTTTTTTTTTTTTTTTTTTTTTTTTTTTTTTTTTTTTTTTTTTTTTTTTTTTTTTTTTTTTTTTTTTTTTTTTTTTTTTTTTTTTTTTTTTTTTTTTTTTTTTTTTTTTTTTTTTTTTTTTTTTTTTTTTTTTTTTTTTTTTTTTTTTTTTTTTTTTTTTTTTTTTTTTTTTTTTTTTTTTTTTTTTTTTTTTTTTTTTTTTTTTTTTTTTTTTTTTTTTTTTTTTTTTTTTTTTTTTTTTTTTTTTTTTTTTTTTTTTTTTTTTTTTTTTTTTTTTTTTTTTTTTTTTTTTTTTTTTTTTTTTTTTTTTTTTTTTTTTTTTTTTTTTTTTTTTTTTTTTTTTTTTTTTTTTTTTTTTTTTTTTTTTTTTTTTTTTTTTTTTTTTTTTTTTTTTTTTTTTTTTTTTTTTTTTTTTTTTTTTTTTTTTTTTTTTTTTTTTTTTTTTTTTTTTTTTTTTTTTTTTTTTTTTTTTTTTTTTTTTTTTTTTTTTTTTTTTTTTTTTTTTTTTTTTTTTTTTTTTTTTTTTTTTTTTTTTTTTTTTTTTTTTTTTTTTTTTTTTTTTTTTTTTTTTTTTTTTTTTTTTTTTTTTTTTTTTTTTTTTTTTTTTTTTTTTTTTTTTTTTTTGATATGACTCATTGCACTCTACCAACATCTTAATTCTTGAAATCCCTCTACAATTTTAATCTAACTAATTTCTCTCCTTTGTTTTTCATTTTTCATTTGCTTTTCTTTTAGAAATATTTTCCAAATGTCTCAAAAAATAGTTACAAATAAATACCACTTACAAAATTATATATTTATCTTCTATATTTTTATTTTATGTTGACATGTTTAGGTTTTTATTTTTTAAATGACTCATTGCACTCTACCCACATTTTAATTCTGAAATACCTCGACAATTTTAATCTAACTGATTTCTCTCTCTCTCTTTTTCATTTTTCATTTACTTTTTCTTTAAGAAATATTTTCCAGATGTTTCAAATATAGTTACAAATAAATACCATATACAAAATTATGTATGTATAATAATTATAAATCACGTGTACATATATGTATAATAATTATATAAGAGAGAAGATCATAACTCTTTAATTATAAATATTATTTACATCTAAATAAAATCACTAATAAATAATTATTTACAATGTTTTATTATGAACAACCAAAACGTTAGAGTACTTATGTAAGATATTTGTTTTCTCTCCAAATTAAGCGTTGGCTTATCTTTCTCAATTGAGAGGACTTTACCTCAAGAACTTTATTGTTGTAATTCGACAAAAAGGTATATGATTTTTTTTAAATCTTGGATTTATTTTCTGTTATATATTCACATGTATTTTTTTCCTTATACATTTGTTTTGTTTTTCCCCTGTGAATGTCTTACATTATATATTTATTTTAAAATTTAATTTCTTATTTCTTCCTCTGAATGTCTTACATTATATATTTATTTTAAAATTTAATTTCTTATTTTTTCCCAGCATAGACAAGCTGACTTGACACTTCTCTTTGGCCAAGGATCCTATTTATCTTTTTTCTCAAATTTTTTCCTTTTTCTCCTAATTTTCTACTAATCATATTGTAAGAGTAAATGTGGTAATATTTACTAGTCCACTCATTCCTATTCTTTATTGTAGCAAAACGTTACAATCTCAACATTTACTACCCCAGTCATCCCTATTCTTTATTGTAAAAAAACGTTACAATCTCAACTACTCCACTCATTCTTATTCTTTATTGTAAAAAAACGTTACAATCTCAACTACTCCACTCATTCTTATTCTTTATTGTAAAAACTTTGAATTCTAAAAATATTTACTACCCAACCTTTCATATTCCCTCCGTGAAGAAGAATGATATGAAAGCATATAACATGGAGTAGTCCTTTGGATATCATTTTAGGTAGAGTTTGGAAGGGTTCTAAGTCAATACAATTTCCTACAAACGAAAAACTCAGAGAAGTTAGACTTTGCTCCCTAAAAGACTATGGATTCTTCAGTTTTCCCGTCCCTACAATTCCAGCAATTTCTATATGTAACTTTTTCAGATTTTTAGATTGTTATGATGTGTGTGCATACCCGTACAAAAACACTCACTAATACATCCAGCTTTAGATTGAATTTCATGAATATTTTATATAGTGTTTAGCTAATTTCTGTTGGCAAATGTAAAAGGTGTGGGTGAGTGATTTAGCTTCTAACTTTAAAAAGAAGTATGATTTGGAATATTGTACTATTTCATTTTTGTTATGGTTTGTTCTGTTTGTAATTTGTTGTATCATATATGGCTTTCACGGACGAAGAGTTTCAACATCCAGGCTTATGGTTAGAGACATGGCTTTTCGCAGACATTGAGTTTCACAATCCAGGCTTTAATAGTATATAGGTTACTATTTTCAGCATTCTTTTTCGACTTTTATTGATTGTTTTTTCAAATAGTATTTTTTTCCTTGTACGTTGCAACCTATCTACTAACTTGTGGCTTCTGTTTCTCAATACGAGTAGTTTAAAAGTTTTTTGTTGTCCTAATTTAAAGCTATATATGAATCATTTTTAATCATTTCTTGACAATATATAATACAAGTTGAGGGGTATGTAATTTTGGTAGAAACATACACAGAATCAGTTTTTATATCAAATAATAAACAAAACATGTTTTTTCTATACACATTTACCACTTAACTATAGCTAAATAATGTGTATCGGCTCTTTAGTTTTTTAACTGCTAAAGTTAAATTAGTTTATTTGATGTAAACACCTGAACAATTATGAAAGTATTAAAATTGAATTCAATAATAAAAGGAAAAGAGATAAATATTTATATACATATATTAAAATACTAAATATACAACAAAATGTTCAAATAAAGAGATCAATTTCCTTTAACTTTAAAAGACTAACAATGGTCAAGTGATGAAAAATAAATGATAATAGTAATAATAAAATACACTAAAACTTGAAGCTAAACTACATATTTGAATTTAGAAACTAATTTTTTAATTCGTATGTTAGAAAAAGATAATTAGTTCTTCTGTTACCGCGCGAAGCGCGGATGAATTCACTAGTTATTTTGTAACACGTGAGAACAGAAAAATTTCAGCTTGATGGAATCTGAATAAAAAATGAAAAGACCATTTTCCTGAATTTATTTCTCAAAAAACTCTTTTAAAGAGGATTCAAGATTTGAAGCATATGAGCTTATATATTGATCTCAAGTTAATATATAATAATAATTCGATTCACGGTAATTTTATTTTACATATTTAATGAATTTCTTAATATATTAATAAATTTTCAGGGTTCACATGAACCCATAGATTATATTGTACATATTCGTCTCTATCATTTCTTTCTTTTTTTCCTGTCTTTATAAATATAAAAGTATACGTTCGGGCATCATTATTTTGTAATTAACTAGGGAAAATAGAAAAATGCAGCTTTGATCGAATCTGAATTTTAAAAAAAAAAGCGATCATTTCCCCCTTTCTCTCTAGTTCGAGTCACCCCAAGAGCAAGGTGGAGAGTTCTTGGAGGGAGGGAGCCGAGGGTCTATCGGAAACAGCCTCTCTATCCCAGGTAGGGGTAAGATCTGCGTATACACTATCCTCCTCAAACCCCACTAGTGAAATTATACTGGATTGTTATTGTTGTCTTTAGTCCGGATTATATAATTATTGACTATCTAATCTCCACTTATCATTAAAATCTTTATTAATGTAACGGTTGAGAAGAAGAAGAAGATTCCATGTGTATTAAACACCACATTTTCCATTTTTGGTTATTAAGGTTAAATATATGTTCACCATTCTATTTTTGTTATTTTAAAAAGAACAAATAGATGAGGGGCTTTTGTGGTATAACAAGTAACTGGTTACAAATTCTTCAAGTTCCTTTTCTTCTTCCTTTTTTCGGCAAGCTCGGCAATGTAAATTGAAGATGATAAGATTCATATAAAACATCAAATATCCTTATAAGACAGCTATGAAATAGAGATGATTCAAAGTGATATTATAATATTGCATTCGACATTCTTATCCAAAAGTCATTTGATTATAGTGATAAAGTTCAGAGACTTCATAACCTTGAGTTTTTGTTCTCCTAAAATTAGAGGCTCTATAATCTTAATTACGTGACTGATAAAAATAAATTTGCAATCGTTTCTAATTCTGAACTCTGAGGATTTGACTCTCATGGAGGTAAATTAATTACTCAATCTGTGTTCAAATGGCAATGAAAAATAAATTTATTGTTTCAGCTCTCTCTATGTTTCAACATTTCAAAAAATGAATTTCTTTTCCAAACGACGACAAAATTTCAAGAATCTGTTATAAATAATTATCTAATGGTAGATGTCCATAATTCATAAAGAAGTAATACTCATTACTCTTCTCCATTATCTCCATATCTCACACTACTCCAATATTTATGGAGTTATGATTGTAACTCACATACTTCCATAACCTCCCCATGATATTTCTCCATGATCTCAAATGTTTAATGTCATGTTTATGACATTCTTTTGTATACGTCAATGTAATATTATAAATAGAGGATTAGAAGTAATATTCTACACACTTGAATACATGGAAGAAATAAGAATCTCTCATCTCTTTGTCACGACCCCAAATTCCCTCCGTAGGATATCGTGACGGCGCCTAGTCTCTAAGACTAGGTAAGCCTAATCAAGATGCGAAAATATTAAATAAGATATTTAAAACTTGAACATCCCAACAATTTCATAAAAAGAATCTACCAAAACTCAATACGTAAGACCTAACACCTGGTCAGATATAAGTCACAAGCTCTAGATATAATCCTATACATCACCGTTTATCAAAATATAAAGAAATAAAGAAAGAACGGGATAAAAGGGGACTCCGAGGCCTGCGGACGCGGGCAGGTGTACCTTGAAGTCTCCAAAACAGCAACACAACGCACTAATATCGAGGTTGATAGGATGCACCCTGGATCTGCACAAAAAGATACGCAGAAGCGTAGTATGAGTACACACAACGGTACCCAGTAAGGGCCAAGCCTAACCTCGGTAGTGTAGTGATGAGGTTAGGACCCTACTGGAAATAATAGGAAAACCAAGGCAGAAGATATAATGACGTAATGAAATGACAGAGAAGTGTAACAATAGAAATTCACAGAAGATAACAACACGGAATCAAGAAAACAATTACAACACATAAAGAAACACGAATCTTACAAGTTAAAGAACAACAACAATAATAACAATACAACAAATAGAGGAAAATAAAAAGGGCACTCGCGAGATACCGTCTCGTAGTCCCAAAGTAAATATCTCACAACAACAGGGCAGAAACCTCGTGCAAACAGTAATACTCCGCACAGCAGAAACCTCGTGCCATAATAACACTCCGCATGGCAGAAACATCGTGCCACAATAACGCTCCGCACGGAAGAAACCTCGTGCTACAATAACACTCTACACGGCAGAAACCTCGTGCCACAGCAACACTCCGCACGGCAGAAACCTTGTGCCACAACCAAACAATTATCTCAACAAAAATCACGAAAATAACACATAACAAATGAAACAATGAGATTACAAGCAAAGAATCCTACATTAATGAATGAATACGGAATCAAAGAAAGTAGGTAATTCAACTAAGCATGATGCACAAATTTCAAGTAAGAGATAAGACACGTAGACATGTGACATTAGGCTAAACATGATAACTACACGTGCTAGAGTAACTCAATTAAGGAAATAAAAGGAACTACTTAGCAAAAATCGGGGTTTTTTAACATTTAGCCCGAGTACGCCCTCGTCACCTCGCGTACACGTCCTTTACGTAATGCAATTTACCATAACAGTATCAAATCCTAAGGTGAATTTCTCCCCACACAAGGTTAGACAAGTCACTTACCTCAAATCTCGCTCAATCAATCAATAAGAAGACCTTTTCCTCGATTTTCCAACTCCGATCGGCTCGAATCTAGCCAAAATAATTACATGCTATAAATATAACTATAAGAAACTAGATTAAATAATGAAACTAAGACTTTAGCAAAGAATTAAAAAATCGCTCCAAAAAGTCGACCCGAGCCCACGTCTCAGAACCCGACAAAAATTACAAAAATCAAACACCCATCCGATATCGAGTCCAACCATATAAGAATTATTCAAATCCGATCTTTTAGCCTTTCAAAACTCAAGAATTTGGTCTAAGAACTTTTACACCTTTTCCCCCCAATTTTTCAACCAAAATTCTTAATTAAATGAAGAAATTAGAGATAAATTAGTGGAATTTAATCAAAAATGAGTTAGAAACTCTTACCCCAATAGTTTCTCTGAAAATACCTCAAAATATCGCCTTAATCCGAGCTCTATATCTCAAAATATGAAAAAATGGCAAACCCTCGAATATAACCTCTCTGCCTAACACTTTCTGCATTTGCTGAGAAATAACTCGCACCTATGATCTCGCTTTTGCGAGTAAAATCTCGCATCTGCGACCCTCGCTTAGCACCCAACCTTCGCACCTGCGAGTTTCCCATTACCTTTGTGATGCCGCAGAAGCGCCACATGGACCGCAGAAGCGAACTTCCTCTGGAGCCTTAAACTCGCACCTGCGATAGGTCCACCGCAGATGCGGTCATGCATCTGCGTTCTTAAATCCGCAGGAGCAGAACTCCAACCCAAGCCTAACATCGCAGAAGTGACTATACCTTCACAGAAGCGGCTTCGCACCTACGCTCCAAAATGCGCAGGTGCGACATTCCAGAACCAGCCTAACATCAGCAATGCCACAAGTCTCAACTTGTTCCGGTTTCAATCTGAATCACACCCGGGGCTTCCAGGACCCCGTACGAAAATACCAATAAGTCCTAGAATATCATACGAACTTAGTCGATCCTTCAAATCATATCAAACAACGCTAAAAATATGAATTGCGCATCGATTCAAGTCTAATGAACTTTAGAACTTCTAACTTCTACATTCGACGCCGAAACCTATCAAATCAAGTCCGATTGACCTCAAATTTTGCACACAAGTCATAATTGACATTACAGACATGTTTTAACTTTCGAAATCAAAATCTGACCCTGATATTAAAAGGTCCACTCCCGATCAAACCTTTCAAAATCTTCCAACTTTTTAACTTTTGCCAATTAACGCTAAAATGACCTACAAACCTCCAAATCAACATCCGGACACACTCCTAAGACCAAAATCACCTTACAAAGCTATTAGAACCGTCAAAACTCCATTTCAGAGTTGTCTTCATATAATTCAAACTATGGTCGACCCCTATGACTCAAACTTCCAATTTAGGGACTGTGTGTCTCATTTCTCTCCGAAACCAAAAAACAAATCTCCCGGCAAGTCACTGTAACACCCCGAAAAATTTTGAAGTATTTCAGTGTAAAGCCCTATAATTTTCGCAAATGAATTCAAAGTTTCGTGGTGCCGGAGTAGGCTTACGTGTTTGAGGATGGTACCGCGGTTCGGACTTTTTAGGTTGAACAATGCACCGGAAGTAAAGAAAACTTTTTGGCGGAAAAGCGCATTTATGCAGCCTATTATGCGGCCGCATAATCACTCTGCGGACCGCATAATGGCCGCAGAGTGAAGCAGTAAGTTTGGCCAACTTGAGGTCCATTTTGCGGTCGATTATGCAACCGCATAATCGATATGCGAACCGCATATCGGTCGCATAATCCCTCTTGGGTTTTTGCGGAGGGAGTTCTACGGTGCATTATGCGACCACAGAACGAGTATGCGGACCGCATACTGGTCGCATACCTGGGCCGAAAGTTCAGGCCCCTGAGGGCCATTTCTGCGGTCACTTTGCGGACCGCATAACCATTATGCGGTCGCATATACGACTGCAGACCTGTGTCGGGGCACCCATTTTCTTAATTTAAAATCCGACTCCCATTCCGTTAAAACATCCCTTTAGTCTATTTTAAAGCTCATTTCTGATATTTCTAGTGTGTGAGAGAGAGGGTTCTAGAGGGAGGGCCTAATTTTCATCAATTGATCTTCAACCATCACTCAAAGCCTTGGAAATATTCAAGTAGAGCACCAAAATTCTTCACCCTAAAAGGTAAGGCTTCATCACCCCAACTCTTAATTTCAAATATAGCTATAATGGGGTATTAGTGTGATACTTCATGGGTATGAGGGTGGTTCATCTTGCACGCATGTGATAAAGAGTGTGGAAAAAATTAAAAAAAAAGTGAACTAGAACCATGAACGTTTTCCTAATTTTGGGTTCAATTTGTATATTGCCAAAATAGATTGAGGTTGCTAAGGGTTCCGGATAATTGTAGAGTCTAAAGAAGCGCGATTGAGGTATGTTGGCTAAACTTTCTCTCTTGGAATTGAATTCCATAATGTTTCTGTAAGTTTCAAAGTGTGGGTGACGTATTAAAAGGTTATGGCTTTGAGTCGTGTTTTAATGAAAGATAGAATTGTCTAAAAGCTTTTGTACTGAATTTATGCCCATTAGTGGCTGCTTTAACTAATGCTTTGATTTATAAATATATCCAGTGTAATTCGAGTTCTATATACTCATGTGTTGAAATTGTACATTGTCATTTCTGGGGGAGAGTATTGCAAGAGTAAATGGTGTATTGACTCTTTATGATTTTTCATGTATGTTTCTATTGTTGGTTGGTATGCTTCATTCTTTGGGAAGAAACCATTTGTGTTTGAAGTTTTTATTTCAAATGGATTTGAAGTATATGATTTTTAAAATATCCTATATGTTGATATTTGATGGTGATCTTTGAAATTGAAAGAGGTAAAAGTGTGAAATATAAAATATGGCCATCGTGACAGGAATAAAAAATCTTGTGATTGGCCTAATGAGCCAAGAAAATATTGTCGTTGTGAATGACCGAAAATACTAATGAGAATTCATACAATGTGAAAGATGTTGAGGTGAGTACAATTGTATTTATGATATTTCTGTTTGCAAATCAAATCAAAACTATTTTTGGGAGCATCATTAGCAATACCGAGGAAGGGTGGGTCATAAGGCCCACA
>AWOL01S0023298.1:0-68690 GCA_000715115.1 Nicotiana otophora | reverse complement strand
AGAGAGAGAGAGAGAGAGAGAGAGAGAGAGAGGGCAAGTCACTTGCCATGTGGACTATTTACTATTGTATGATTTTAATAGATGCATTTATTGTACGGTCACATGTGTGTTTGTTATCAACTTGCAGTTTGGCCTTTGCAAGGTTGTTTGCTCAAATTATTAGAGCACAGTTCCAGAATGTAAATTGTGATGATAATGCTGGTTTAAATCCAAGTTAGTTTAGCAGAAATTGAATGCCTCCAATTATAGCTAAACTATTGGTTATGAGAACAAAACTCCCAAATAGAAATTTGGTATGAAGTGTATTATTTAATATACAATAACACTTGTACGTATTAAGCAAACAAGTTATGAAAAATTCTCCCTATCACAATTGGTTCAGGGTCAGGAACCAAATAGTTTTCATCTAGAAATATGAATGCGCTATATGATTTAATAACCCCACCACAATGCACAAAGATGGTTTCCCAAACAAGGTTGGGAAATGTGTTGGCGATCCCAACATTAGGGGGAGCAAATAGGCAGCTAAAAAAGTAATATATAGAATGAATTATTATGAGTACATCTAGATCCTCGTACAAGAATATGTAAACTTGAAGTTCAAGTGATAATTCATTTGTAAAATATTGCTCGGTACATTTGCTGACCCAAAGATAAATATCATATTTCAGCTGCTAATCCTCAAAATAGAATAAAGTCCATGATGGACTAGGTCTATGGCACGCATAAAGCGTAATAGACTAATCGGTAACAAAGATAACAATCCTTGAAGAAGGAGAGCAACAAATGTTCAAGATGGTCATAATAAGGAGGCAAGTGCTCTAGAAGAGCACCACGACATAACACGTCATAAGACCTCATGGGAGAGGCTCGGGAACCTGAAAATAATGAAAATAATAAGATCTTAATAAGTTATGTCTTTATTGGTAATGATGGAACCGATATAAAATGATCGTCGACGATATTGTTGATATACTGTAGCGCTCAATATTATTAATATTAACGAAGATCTTGAGCTCAAATCTGTCATGGAATTTGGACAAATAAATGATTGGCCAAATGAAAAATACGCAATGAAAATTGACTTCACCTGAAAAATGTGAAGTTGGACGGATAGTCCCAATACCTGAAAGTATAAAGCCAGTGAAGGTATAAATATGTTCTTGTGCGAAAAGTTAAATAAAAAATCAAGTCGATAGATATAAAGATGACTTGTGGCACAAGAAGATTTGTATATATTTTGTCAATGATTATATGGAGACATGTTCTCCTGTGGTGGACGCAGTCATTTCAGGTTTTGGTCTGACAATACCTTGATATGCGTATAATGAAAATTCTTGAAGGATTTAAATTATTCTGAAGCATATTAAAGTTCCCAAGAAATTTATTAAATAATGCTTCAGTAGATCCTTATGTAGATTAGAGCATTCATGAGTATAACAATATGCAAGCAAGATATAATTTTACGTCTATATGAAGATATTGGAATACGATTAGTATTATATTGCAAAAGGATTCTTTGATATAGATTTATTTATTCTAACAAATATTGTCAAGGTTTTATTAGTTATACAAATGCAGGGCATAGTTCGTTGTTCAGATAATCTATTTGTCTGTGAGAGTACTGCCATATTATGACAATAAGATTCCAATTACATTGAAGACGATACTGTATACATAGCTCAATCGAAAGAAGGACTATCGAAGGAGACAAAATAAAGTATATTTTACCAAAGTTCTTTTCAGACATGATCTTCGACAGATTGGTGATATAGATGTTCAACAAATTTATTTGATTGGTAATTTGGTGGATCTGTTCAATGAATCATTATCAACCCCAGCATTTGAGACGCTGGTATACGGGATTGGAGTGCGTCATTTCCAAAAAGTAAAGTGATGTTTTCATCAGGGGGAGTAAGATACTATGAGCACCTAATATTTGACCATATTTAAATTTTTATCACCTTTTACTATATAACTATTTTTAAGGGTTTAATCTACAAATATTAGCTTTGTTTCAACTTTTTTATAGGGTAAACAATTTAAAAAATATTTTTTTTAAGAAGGTCAAATATTATTATTATTATTATTATTATTATTAAAAACAAAGTAAAAGAATGTGAAAAATTAAAAAAAAATAAAAGTAAAGGAATGTGGGAATTAAAGAAAAATTAAAAGAGTGGGAAATAAAAAAGAAAATTAAAGGTATGTGGGAATTAAAAAAAGAAAAGTAAAAGAAAGTGGAAATTTTAAAACAAAAAGTATAAAAAAGTAGAATTTTTTTTAAAAAAAGGTAAAAGAAATTGGAAATTTAAATAAAATAAAAGTAAAGAAAGTGGTAAAGTAAGAAAAATAAAATTAAAGGAAGGTGTGGAATTTATTTATTTTTTAAAGAAGGAAAATGGGAAGTGGGAATTGTTTAATTAAAAAATAATAAAATAATAAAAAATAAATTTGAAAAATTTCGAATTTTTTTTCTATAAATAGAAGTGGACAATGAGAGAGAGAGAGAGAGAGAGGAAAGAAAAAAAAAGAGGAGAGGAGGGAACTGAGAGAAATATTTCTTCTTATACGCTAAGGGAATTTCTACTTGTATCATTCTTTCTTAGTCTTTCTCTCAAAAAATCCAGCAATTTCATCACCCAAAACCCAACAAAAATACTTCAAAACATCCCTTTTTGTACGCCAAACAGTGGAGTCAATAGTCGAGGTCGAGGATTCCGTTGGAGATCCGTTCACTAGCTTTGATGTTCTTCTTTGCTTATGCTTGTTCGGCATTCGTTTGAGTTATTGTACCCGTTCTTGGAGACTCATTTAATTGAAAATTTTGCATTAAAGGTTTATTCTTCCCTCTGTTCTTTTTATCTTATTTTATGTGATTTTATTTATTTGCCTTTAAACTTTATAAATAATAATAATAATTAGTCCTTAAATGTTATATGCTTAATCATGTTTTCGAAATATGATATTCAATTGTTGGGCCGTAGGGTATTAGTATATGATGGTTTATTTATTCAAATATCTAAAACCATACACTTCTTCCACAAGTAATTCCATAATTCACGACCTTACAATAATCTCAAAGTTTAGGAATAATAATTAACACCGTTAGAGTTCTTTAGGCGCGCTTTTAATTAGTTTATCGCGATTATGTATATGTTCGTGTGGCATAATTGTGATTTTCAAAATTAAAACCGAAGTATGTATTCACGCAACTTTGGCCAAAATAATTTTAATATAATAAAATGCTATTAATTGTGTAACACGTACGCGTGACATGATTTTGGCACAATAAACAAAACGGATTCACACACGTGATTCGTTTCAAAGATAATTTTATATTTTAATAATTAAAAGCGGATATATAAACATGAAAACTAATAAATTACAGTTTATCCAAAACTAATTCAAGCCAAGTTGTAGTCAATAAGCGACCGTGCTAGAACTACAGGACTCAGGGAATGCCTTACACCTTCTCCCCGGTCAACAGAATTCCTTACCCGGACTTTGTTTTCGCAGAGCTATAATAATAGAGTCAAACATTCCTTTGACTAGGGATTCAAATAAAAGGTAACTTAGAACACTCAAAAAATCGATCCCAAGTGGTGACTCTGTAAATAAAATAATCCCTACTCAAATTTGTCACTTTAATTGAAAAAACTCTTTAACCCACAACAATCCCTAATACATTTCTTTTGGGGGTAAAAAGGGGTGTGAGAGCTCTGGCGATTCTGCCGGAGACAAGAACCCAGAATCTCTGGTTCAGGGTTCAGAATTCGAGCTTGTAATGTGATCTATACTCCGCTTTCTTGATTGCAGATATTACTGTGTTTGTGGGCCTAATATGCTAATTGTCGCTCATTTACCGCTTTGTTATTATTTGAACTGTATAAACCGTTTTCTTACGCCTCCCTTTTGAGTCTTTTGATACTATGGTGCACACGTACGCGTGGTCCACTTTTCTGTTAGAGGTCATACCAAATAGAACGAGGGTGGATCAACAACTAGGCCGGGTAGACTTTCGTGCTCCCGGTACATTGCCCCCACCTCGGCTCGAGTTGTCTGCACGGGTAAGCCAGGTCTAGAACAACACACCCCAGGATTTAAAGCTAGAATAACATAGTCTCACGCTGGATCCCTAGTAGGAACGTTTGTTTGCATCACATGCATTTGACTTTGGAGAGTCAACACAGGGGTTGGGTCCTTCTTAATTAGGTGTACCCAATATAAAAGACCATCCTGATGCATTTTATGTGTTACTTATATATATGTTTGTTTTCGCTTGCATGTTGACCGGCTTCTAGAATAGGGAAAGAAACCAAGAAAAACCAAGAGTGAAGCAGGAGAGAGAAAATTTACCCGGTTCTGAAAAATTTAGATATTTGAAAAAGCCCGAACTCTACCAAAATTTTTAAAACAAATTAGAAAAAGAAAATTCATTTCAAAATGAGCCAATGTTTTCAAAAGTCATATTTTTCCTATTGTGTCAAAACTAACCGAATTACGCGGGTCTCATTCTCACCAGATATGAGATACGTAGGCAAACCTCATCTGTTCAGGCCCCCAATTTTTTAAAAATCCAAAAATATTTTTCTTTAATTCCTTCTTTAGAAGTCTTTCTTTGAGACGTCAAATCAAAAAATCCAAAACTATTTTCTTCCTTTTCAAAAGTCTTTCTCCAAATTTTTTTTTAAAACAAATTCAAAATTCAAAAAAATATTTTCTTTCTTTTGAATATTATCAAAAAATAAAAATAAATAAAAATAAAATAAAAATCCAAAAATATTTTCTTTCTTGTTTAGAAGTCTTTCTTTCAAAAATTTTGGCTAAAAACAAAATAGAAAATTCAAAATCCAAAATATTTTTCTTGTTAGGAGCTTTTGTGGTATGATTTTCAAAAAAAAAGATTGATAAATAATTTAGAAAAAGAGTTAGCTTATTTACTTTATTTCTGGTATCCCTGAACTATGCAAGATCTGATTCATGTTCCCACATGATATGTGGGCAACCCACATCAGGTTCGATCGAATGATTTTGAAAAAAAAGAAAAAAAAAGAAGAAAAAAGAGAAAAGGAAACAAAAAGAAAGAGAAGAAGAGTGTTCATTCTAACATGCTTGTTATTTTGGAACAAAAGCTAGTTAAAGGTGGTCGGTTTGTTAGTTTGCAATGGTGAATCACGAAAACAATCCAGGATCACTCTATCATCTTCTCAACCAAGGGAATAAGCACCGCTATTGTTGATTCGACCAAGGTCACGAAAAGGTAAGTACACAGTTTGGTGGTGAAAAGAAGAGGCAAATGTTGGTTGACTTTCACCAGGTTTGAGCAATAGGACATGCTTTGTGTGAGATGATATGTGATGATAGGGACATGGGAATTCTTCCAAGTCTTTTGGCAAATTGGTTGCTATGAAATTTCTCATGCAGCCAGTCTGGAAATCCGATAGCCAATATTGGGGAACGGTTTGATCAAAAAGTCAAAATTTGAATGTTGATTCCAAAGCAATCTCATTGAATTCCGTAGTAATGCTGATGTGAAAATGCGTAGCTAAAATGTCAAGCTTGGTAATTGGAAAGTCACTCCCCTCCTTGCTGGGAAGGAGTCTTGGTAACTTGTTTTGCCATAATTTCTATCATCTGGATTACTTCAAGGTTGTAATCTAGATGTTGTTTGTTTGTCCTGTCATCAAACCTCTCCTTTAATCAATAAAATGCAAATTTTCGTTTTGTGTCATTTTAATTCATTGTGTTTAATTCTTCTTGCATATATAGTTCTTTTCACGCGAATTTCAGTGATATGACATGCATGCGGAGTTTTCGGCTAGATTTTAGAAAGCCTGTCCAATCTTGAATTAAATCAAGGAAAAACACTTTGAAGATAAGGAAAAGGCTGAAACACTTTGATGATAAGCCTGTGTCAAGTTCACGAGGAACCAAAATAGTTATATCCGTAGAGGTTAAAGATCTTAATCTCAATATATCATGTAAATCCGGCTTAAGGATATTTGAATGGGTTGAAGTTTTGTTGGACTAATCAATGAAAAAGATTTTTGCCACGGCTTGCCATAATCTAATCATATCAGGGACGATGACCCCAATCTCCAGAGAAGGTGTATTTCAGGGAATTTTAAATGGATTAGTTGGTACTGAAGTGCATCATTTCACATCAAGACAAAGACCAAGAAAATGTGGCTCCAAATTGTCAAAAGTCATTTGTTGCAAACAAGATATTGACGATGGACCTATATAATTGACAAAACTAAGAAGACAGTCATGTCTATCAATGCCAAACCTGAGAAGAGATAGAATGTTTGGCATTCTTGAGGATGGGAGGCCTTTTTTCTGCTACCCAAATACTTTATATCCTTCGTCACCCCTTTTGAGCCTGCTTTATTTTTCTTTGACCCCCTCTATTGGAATCAAATATAGAGTCCAAACAAATATCGAATATCCATGCCACCAGAAAATACGAGCTAGAACAATTTGATTATATAAAAAAATGAAAAAAAAATGAAAAGAAAAACAACAAAGAAATTTTTCGTGTTAATTTGAACTACGTTTGACTTGATTCCTTTAAAGGATACATAGGCAGCTCTATACCAAGGTTCAGTCCAACCAAATCAAAAATAAAAATTTCTCTGTATCTGAAACTGGGGCATAATTTTTTATTTTTTTTTGTTTTTTGTGTTTTCATGAAAAGTCGATTCCAAGAGTTGTAAGACACAGCCCCCTTATCTTGAATCTATTTTGAACCTTTATGCAACCATTTCTTTCTAACTCTATCCAAAATCCTTCCAAATAAAGACCTCCTAATCAATCTTTAAGAATGCCAAGCAAAGCACGCAATAAGCAATAATTGTCACACGACATAGAACAATGTCAAGTTGCTCACAAAAAAAAAAGTCTTACTAGTAAAAACACTCTCATGGGCACTGTAAGACGATGGTAAGTAGATAAATAAATGAGAGAGGTTGGTTGGTGAAAACCTTTCGGGGCAGCACCGGTCGAAGGTGAGTTGTGATTTGATGCAAACGATTGGCGCAAAGAGGCCAACTTCAAAGATGAAAGAGAACAACAAGAATAAAAAGTAGATTGGTTGGATAGATTTAGCCGCTCATTCCAAAATGCATGTCATGATCATTGAAGTTCTACCACATTCAAAAGATCCCTTTTTATTTTTCTTCTTTCTTTCTCCCTTAAAGTAGCATTTTTAGTTAAATACTATTCCTTCTCAATTCTACATCGCGTGTTTGTGTGCATTTGCATTATTCTTTTGAGTCAGTCTTTACTAAAACAAACAAGAAATAATTTCAAAATCTGTTACCAGCTTCCTCGCTGTACAAAGCGAGTTCTATCCTAGCACATCAAAGAGGACATACCCAGGTAGCAACATGAATAATATTTTGTTGAATTTAAACAAGATCTGAGGGTTCATGCATACGAAAGTTCCAAAGAGAAAAGTTTGTTGGTCTATTTGTTTAAAAGCCAACAAAGAAAGGGCCACAAAATTGATTACTGTTTCCCCAAAAGTGCAAAACAAAGGATGTGGGGCATACGCAGCATTGACAAAGGCACATGTCCATCTGTGATCTCCTCCGATAAGCCGAAAAAAGTGTTTCGATCAAATCGAAAAGGTCGGTAAACAAGACTTGCTTCATAGAAAAATTGATAGCACTACAGACACAAACTGGTATTGGGTGCAAGACAACTAAGTTTTATTTTAAATAAAACATTGCCTTGCCTTGGGGATAAGGGTCAGTGATACCATGTATATCCAAGAATCAAACAATGAGGGGCGACGTCGGAAAGCTCGGGTCTCCAGAAAGCGATATAGAGTATCCGAGCATCTCGGTACCACACTGATAGAATCGGTTCCTCAACAGCGAGTGGCTATGAATTCAAACTACTCAGGGCATCGAGGCTACAAACTGGCCACCACTTTGAAAACTCACAATTTTTTCTTTGTTTGAAGCAGGAACAAAGCAGCGCATAATGACAATTCTCAAAGGACGAACGTCACAAAAGGTAAGTTCCTCAAAATCTCCATTTTTTTTATTTTCAGCATGTGTCCCTACTATTCATACCTCTCATTTTCGTAGCTTAACCCAGGTAGAACCTTGTCGTCTAGGGGGATCCAACTTATAGGTCAGGGAAGAAGTAATCTTCGCTCAAGATATTTTACGTAGCTTAATCCAGGTAGAACCTTTTCGCCTAGGGGGATCCAGCTCATAGTCCCGGGTAGAAGTACTCTTTGCTCAGGATATTTTATGTAGCTTAACCCAGGTAAAAATATTTCACCTAGGGGGATCCAGCTCATAGTTTCGGGTAGAAGTACTCTTCGCTCAGGATGTTTTAAGTAGATTAACCCAGGTAGAACATTTTTAACTACGGGCCTTCAGCTCATATTTCTGAGTAGAAGTACTCTTCGCTCAGTCTTTTTTTAAGTAGCTTAACCCAGGTAGAACTTTTTCGCCTAGGGGGATCCAGCACATATTTTCGGGTAGAAGTACTCTTCGCCCAGGCTTGTTTTTCATAGCTTAACCCAGGTAGAATATTTTTGCCTAAGGGGAATCCAGCTCATAGCTCTGGGTAGAAGTACTCTTCGCTCAGGTTTTTTTACGTAGCTTAACCCAGGTAGAACCATTGCGCCTAGGGGATCCAGCTCATATTTTCGAGTAGAAGTACTCTTCGCCCGGGCTTGCTTTTGGTAGCTTAACCCAGGTAGAACTGTTTCGCCTAGGGGGATCCAGCTCATATTTCTGGGTAGAAGTACTCTTCGCTCAGGTTGTTTTATGTAGCTTAATTCAGGTAGAATATTTTTGCCTAGGGGGATTCAGCTCATATTTCCGGGTAGAAGTACTCTTCGCCCAGACTTGCTTTTCGTAGTTTAACCCAGGTAGAAACTTTTCACCAAGAGGATTCAGTATTTGATCAGTAATACAGGGTACCAACTCCTGGTTACATTTCTTTTTCAGTAATACAGGGCACCAACCCCTGGTTACTTTTCTTTTCAATAATACAGGGCACCAACCCCTGATTACATTTCCTTTTCAGTAATATAGGGCACCAACCCCTGGTTACATTTCCTTTTTAGTAATATAGGGCACCAACCCCTGGTTACATTTCTTTTTTAGTAATATAGGGCACCAATCCCTGGTTACATTTCCATATCAGTAATACAGGGCACCAACCCCTAGTTACATTTTTTTTTAGTAATACAAGGCACCAACCCCTAGTTTCATTTCCTTTTCTATAATACAGGGCACCAACCCCTGGTTACATTTTCTTTTCAGTAATACAGGGCGTCAACCCCTGATTACATTTCATATCAGTAATACAGGGTACCAACCCCTAGTTATATGTCTTTTCAGTAATACAGGGTACCAACCCCTGATTACATTCTTTTTCCGTAATATAGGGTACCAACCCCTAGTTATATGTCTTTTCAGTAATACAGGGTACCAACCCCTGATTACATTCTTTTTCCGTAATATAGGGTACCAACCCCTGGTTACATTTCTTTACCAGTATATGGTACACCAATCCCTAGCTGTGTTTTTCAACATAGGGTACACCACTCCCTAGTTGATTTGATCTTAAATGTAGGGTACACCACTCTGTGGTATCATTGTTAATATAGGATACATCATTCCCTAGCCACATTTCCCAACATAAGGTACACCAATCCTTAGTTGAGGCACCATTTAGATAATTAGGGCATGCCATTCCCAAATAATCATGTTTTTCCCAGGGTATACCATTCCCGACCTTTTTATTGCTTTCAATAATGAAGTAGTTTAGAGTTTTTGTTACAAATAACTCACAAAAATTTCTTAGTGAAAACTAAGGCAAAAAAATTATGTTTATTTGTTTTGTTTTAGTGTCTGAGCAGGTTTTACCTTGAGGCACATGGTTCGAGATGAATAAAGGAAGAAGTCTCAATCCAAAATAAAAAATAAAAAAAGAGAGAGATAAGTGAATCCAAATGCAGAAGCAGATGGAAAGGATATGGACTGCTCAAGACGACTAAAGTTATGAGCTTTACATTTCCCGTTTTGATCAGAAGAAGTCGTAGAAGAATAAACTAGCACCTGCAGATAGATAGCATCAATGTTCAGATAAGAGTCTGCGTGAAGAACCAGTCAAGACTCAAGATCAAGTTTTAAAAGACTTATAGATAAGAATCTTGCAACTGATAGTTGATAGGCTTGTTTAGTTTCTTTTGATTTTGATGTAATAACAGGACCACAAACCGGAGCCTCGACGGAACCTCACTCGACTCTCCAACTCATCATACCACCATTCCCTTCTTCCTCCTTGAACTACACACGACATGATTCCTCTAAACCCGGGATACGTAGGTTGTCCAAAATCAGGATGCGGTTGCACTCTTTTCTCTTCTCCATATTTCTTCCCCTTTGAATAAAGATACGTTCAAAATTAGTCACAAGGCCCACCTTGTCTTTGCGTGAAAACTCTTCATGTTTTCAAGCAAAGAGAGGTATGCTGTGAGCACCTAATTGTTTATTATATTTAAATTTTTTGTCACCTTCTACTATATATATATATATATATGGGTTTAATCTACAATTACCTTTTTTATGGTGTAAAAATTAAAAATAATTTAAAATTTCAATTATTACTATTAATATTATTCTTATTTTTATTTTTATATTTATTTAAAATAAAAAATTAAATATTGTTTTTAAAATTTTGATTTAAATATAAAAAGGGTAAAGGGGAAGTAGGGAATTAAAAAATAAAAGTAAAGGAATGTGGAAAATAAAAAAAATAAAAGTAAAACAAAGTGAAAAATAAAAAAATAAAAGTAAAGGTAGGTGGGAATTAAAAAAGTAAAAGAAAGTGAAAATGTTAAAAAAAGTAAAAGAAAGTAGAATTTGTTTTTAAAAAGTAAAAGAAAGTGGAAATTTAAAAAAAAAAGAAAGTGGATATTTAAATAAAGAAAAGTAAAGAAAGTGGGAAATAAAAAAATAAAAATAGAGGAAGGTGGGGAATATTATTCTTAAAAGAAAGAAGAAAAATGGGAAGTGAAAATGTTTATTAAAAAAAATCTGGAAAATTTCGAAACTGTTTCTATAAATAGAAGAGAAAAATGGAAGAAGAGAAGAGAGAAAAAAATAGAGGAGAGAACTGGAAAAAAAAAATCTTCTTCTGCACTAAGGGAATTTCTACGCGTTTCATTCTTTCTTCCTTTTTCTTTCGAAAAATCCAGCAATTCATCACCCTGTTTAAGACCCAAAAATACTTCAAATTCAAGCCTAAAAATACCATGTGAAGCTTCATTGGTAGTCACCTCTTTCACGCCAAAAACCAGCAGCCTCACGAGGTACAATCAAGTTTCGGTCCGTGCTCGAATTTTAGAAGGTTCGTCGCTAGATTTTCTGCTCATTTGCCGATTTGTCCTTGGTTTGGTGTACTTGTTTGGCTCAGAATATTTTTGCATTAATCAAGTTCTGAAGGAAGTTTTTGCTTAAAGGTTCATTACTTATCCTCTCTTTGTTAATTATTTCATTGTTTGAGTGATTTCTTATAGAGGTTCATGTGATGATTTTTTATGCTGTTTTATCTATACACATTGTCATGTTGTAGTTTCTTTTTATATGTTTCAAGCTATTTGTCAACAGATTATTTGAATAGGATTTCATCTTAATGAGATTTGCTATTTAAAATTAAGAATAAAGATCTTGCCATATTAATGGGCCATGCGTTGGAGTTCAAGCAAGTGAACTAGAAATGAGTTACGACATTTAATAAGAAAGAAAGAATTAGACATGGGTTGGATTGAGTATAAATCTGTCAGGCCCAATAATTTTAGTCACTAGATTAATAATTAGCCCATTCTTCCATTATAGATAAATGTCTCCTAATTTCAAATATAGAGTAGTAAGTTGTAAATATTTCTAAGTATGGATAACTTGTCAATACTTTAAATAGCTAAAATATTTCCTGACTTCTAAATAACTTCATATCCATAAACTCTTGGCCTTACAATAATCTCAGATTAGTTTAGGAAAATAATTCAAGTGCGCTAGTTTCTTTAGGCGCGCTTTAAATAATTAAATATCATGGCTATGTGTACGGTTTCCGTGGCATAGCTGTGATACGTAACCCCAAATACAAGTGCGCGTTCACGTGACTTGACCAATCAACTTCGAATAATAATAAATGTATTATTTATTGTGTACACGTACGCGTGACATGATTCTTGACACGCCAAACAAAAATGAGTACATGTACGCTTGACTTATTTCAAGATCATTTCCATAAATCTAATCAAGCAATAAAATCGGACATAGGTAAAACATGAGAACCAATAAATTACAGTTTGTCCAAAATTACTCCAAGCCAAGTTGTAGACAATAAAGCGACCGTGCTAAAACCACGGGACTCAGGGAATGTCTCACACCTTCTCCCCAGTCAACAGAATTTCTTACCCGAACTTTATTTTTGCAGACCAATAATAATAGAGTCAAACCTTCCTTTGACTAGGGATTTAAATAAAAGGTGACTTGGAACACCCAAAAATCTATTCCAAGTGGCGACTCTGTAAAATAAAATAATCCCTACTCAAGTTTGTAACTTTAATTGGAAAAACCCTTTAACCCCACAATAATCCATAACATAACATACATATATCTTTTGGGGGGTAAAAAGGGGTGTGACAACTCTGACGACTAAGCTGGGGACAAGAACCTAAAATCTCTGGTTCAGGTTTCAGAATTCGAGCTTATTAATATGATCTATACTTGGCTTTCTTGATTGTTTATATTATTGTGTTTGTCGGCCAACGTGCTAAATATCGCTCATGTCTCTTTGATATTATTTGAACTGTATAAATTGTCTTCTTACGCCTCTCTTTTGAGTCTTCTGAACTATTGGTGCACACGTGCGTGTGGCCCACTTTTTTGTTAGAGGTCATACCAATTAGAACGAGGCAGGGTCAGTAAC
Organism: Nicotiana otophora; assembly: GCA_000715115.1. Taxonomy (NCBI): domain Eukaryota; kingdom Viridiplantae; phylum Streptophyta; class Magnoliopsida; order Solanales; family Solanaceae; genus Nicotiana; species Nicotiana otophora. The sequence goes on along the minus strand of AWOL01S0023298.1, from coordinate 55,721 downwards.
TAGGCCGGGTAGACTTTCGTGCTCCTGGTACTTGCCCCCACCTCGGCTCGAGTTGTCCGCTTGGGTAAGCTAGGTCTAAAATACTCCTCGAGGATTTAAACATAGAATAACATAGTCGCATGTTGGATCCCTAGTAGGAACGTTTGTTTGCATCACGTGCATTTGACTTTGGGGACTCAACATAGGGGTTGGGTCCGTCTAGGACAGGTGTACCCGAAATAAAAAACTATCCTAATGCATCCTACGTGCTATCTGTGCATTTATTTATTTCGGCTTGCATGTTGATCGGCTAGAGAAAGAAAATTAAGAGAAAAACCAAGGGTGAGGTAGGAGGGAGAAATTTACCCGGTTCTTAAAACCCCGGTATTTCGAAAAGTCCCGAAACTCTGCTGAAATTTTTGAAAATAAAAAGAAAAAAAATCAAAATGAGTCAAAATCTTCAAAAATCATGTTTTTCTTGTTATGTCAAAACTAACCGAACTACGCAGGTCTAATTCTCACCGGATGTGAGATACGTAGGCAAACCATATCGGTTCCAGTCCCAATTTCCAAAAATCCAAAAATACTTTCCTTAATTCCTTATTAGAATTCTTTCCTTAGAAAATTCAAAACAAAATCAAATCCAAAAATAGTTTCCTTCTTTTTCGAAGTCTTTCATTCGAAAAACAAAAAGAAAAAAATTCAAACCAAAATTCAAAATATTTTCTTTCTTTTTTAGAAGTCGTTCTTTTGGAAATTCAAAGACAAAAATATCAAAATCCAAAAAAATATTTTCTTTTTTTTTCTTCAGAAGTCTTTTCTTTCAAAAATTCCCAAAGAACAAATAAAAAAAATCAAAAAAACAAAGAGAAAAGCTAGGGTATGTACTTTGTTCCCGATATCCTGAACTACGTAATGATCTGATTCATACAACGTCACGATACGTAGGCAATCTCCATCAGATTCGATCATAACCATTAATAAACCGAGTGGAAAAAAAAGCGAAAAAGAGAAAGAAAGAAAGGAGTGATAAAAATAACAAAGAAAAACAAAGAGCGAAAAAAAAAAGCAAGAGTGAAAAATCAAAAAAGGAGAACTCTTTGTCCAATTTGAAAAAGAAAACCGCAGAAGACTTCTGTGGGTATGTTGTCAAATGGCGCGAGCAAGAATCCAGGGTAAAGCCTCCAATGGACGAAGCAGAAATGGTTACAGTATTTCTACAGGCCCAAGAGGCGGAATATTTCTAGAACATGATGTCCGCTATGGGTAATCCGTTTGCCGAAGCTATCAAAATTGGGGAGATGGTCGAAAATGGTTTGAAGACGGGTCGAATCTTAAGCCAAGATGCCTTTAAGGCCACATCACATGACATTCAAAATGGTTCGGGGTGGTTCGTTAAACAGAAATTGGAGAGAAGATGGAGCCATGATGGCTTCGAGCTCGAAGAGGGTCCGTAGGGCATTCAACCAATCATATATGCTTCCTAAGGTCCCACAACACTATTATTCCCATCAAGATGCTGCTTATGTTGTGGCACCACCTCCCTATGTGGTGATGAATGCGTAATCTTACACGCGGCCACAACATTATACACAAAACCGAGCTCCACCTCCCATAAATGCCCATCCCTACCAAGCTCCGTATAATCCCCAACCAAATATTTCCGAATACAATCCATGCCCAAGAGAGCCCCTCAGAAGGAATCAGTTTACCCCTATTAGTGAATCATATTCAAGTTTGTTTCAAATGCTAATCGGGCTAGGTCTGCTGCAGCCAGTGGCCACGAACCGGCCAAACCCCGAGTCCCCCTTGCACTAAGCTGATATTAGATGTGAATACCACTCTGTAGCAGTGGGACATGATAAAGAAGACTTTTGGACTCTTAAAAGAGCAGTGGAAGACCTCATCGAGGTCAAGGCAATAGTGCTTAGGGATGAAGAAGCCCCTAATATGATGAACAATCCTCTTCCTACTCACACCAATGGGCCAGTAGTTTGAATGATCTGTGATGATGGGGAATTCGATCCAGCACTGAAGGCCATTGCAACCATTTTCAAGACAGAAGAAAAGCCAAAAAATGGCCGCCAAACCTGAAAATTCCCTATGAGATGGGAGTCTCGGTAATCGGCCTTCCTATACTTTCTGTGTCCGGATTATTTCAGGGTGTGATTCAGATTTTTTACTTTATTGTCTTTCCAATGTAAACCCTTCTATCTTTAAAAAAACAAATAAAATTAATACTTCATTGTCCAGGAATGTTTCTTTTCTTAATCTTGTCATTTTTCTTATTCTCTTTTAAGTTCTGTTAATGCATATTTTAATGATATGACATGCTTGCGGACTTCATGCCCATATCCTAAAATACTGTCAGACCCCGAAATAATGAATCAAGAAAATAGAATGTTTTGAAGACAAGGCTTGTAAGAAAATAAATACAAAATTGGAACGAAATTTAGATTCCCTCTCTTCGGATCATTGTTAAAGCCTAGATTAAGGATAAAGATTGGGTCAAGAATCGATTGGAACAATTGGCACTGATTGATGAAAAACGATTGGCCGCAATTTGCCAGCAGTTGTACCAACAAAGAATGGCCCGTGTCTACAACAAGAAAGTGCGGCCCATGAAATTTGAAATAGAACAACTCATTCTGAGACGTATTCTCCCACCTCATGGAAAAGCTAAAGGAAAATTGGCTCCAAATTGGAAAGGTCCATACATTGTAACAAGAGTACTGCAAAAGAGAGCGTTGTACCTGGGAAGCATCGAAGGAAATACCTCTGAAACAACTGTCAACATGGATGCAGTCAAAATGTACTATATTTGACCCTCTATCATTAATGTTCTCCGATTGGGATGACGAAGACTTTCATTCTCGCTATCCAAACACTATCAACCCTTTGCTAACCCTTTTGAGTCGGTTACCTTCCCTTGATTACCCTCTTTGAAACCTGAAGATGTTATTAAAGAAAATCCAAATAAGTTTATGTTAATTGAACTACGTCCGGCCTGATTCCGAAAGGATACGTAGGCCCTCACTCTGGGGTTCGGTCACACCAAAATAAAAATCCACATTTCCCCAGTATTCAAAGAAACTGGGACATGATTTTATTTTATTTTTCGATAGTTGTTCCATCAAAATGGTTCCAAAAGTTATAATTTAGTTAAATAGTTCTTTTTTACCTTTCCCTGCTAAGACCTTCTGATCAATTTTCGAGAATGCTAATTCAGTATACTACGGGTGATGCCTCAGCCATTGCAAAGAGAAAAAAATAAATGAGAGAGTCTTATTGGTGAAAACCCTCACGGCACTATAAGGCAATGGTGAGTTGAGAGAAAGGCAAATGAGAGAGGTCAACTGGTAAAAACCCACAAAGGGCATCGTTGATCGTTTTGAGGCTTCATACATCCCGACACAAGCACGGTTAAGACAAAGAACTCAATTTCAAAGTGAAGTTTACAACAAATTTCGAGAATTAGACGATTTAGACAGATCGGGCATCCAGTCCAAAGTGCATGTCATGTTCATTGAAGTCAGAATATTCCTCTAGATAAGTCCTTTCTTATTTTGTCCCCTAAAAGGGACACTTCTTGATTAAGTTGTAATACCTATTAGTTCACCTTCTTGTTTTCTTTCGCATTACGTTTTTTAGTCCCTTTCAGTCTAATTTTGTCAAAGCAAAGAAAAGGAAAGGCCACAAAATTGGTTACAGTTTCCCCGTTATATAAAGCAAATATTGCTGGGCATAAACCGTATGGGCAAAGGCATAAAGCCATATGTGATTTTCCCTGATGAGCAAAAGGCTTGAAGGACTGAACAATGTTTCAAGGGTCAACAAAAGTTACTCGGTTAAAAGTTGTTTTGGGAGCAAGGTGATAAGTAGGGATTTTGACCGCTTATTTACTCTCTTTTACTTACGTTTTAGCTCAAAAATGCTTAAAGGTACTCCCGCGAACTAATGAAATGTGCTCTCTTACAGGAATATTGGGAAACGAGCCAAAGAAGTGAAAGTCAACTCAAAAAGGAGTAAAATTGGAAAACAATCAAAAAGGGCTACAGTGCGGACCGCACAATACTGTGTGCGGCCGCAAACTCTGAAGAGGCTCTGATAGATTTTCTTCATAGAGTGCGGACCGCATAATTATTGTGCGGCCACAGAAGACTAGATTCAGAGAGCTGAAGTTTGGGAGCTTGAAGATGTGCGGACCGCACTATTATTGTGCGGACCGCATTATTATTGTGCGGCCGCACTCATAAATATGTAGTCCGCAGAATGGAACCTGATCCAGTCCAATAGCAAGAATGCGGCCGCACTCAGAAATATCCGATCCGCACAATGAGAGGAAGTGCGACCGCATCTCACTTTTGCGCGACCGCAGAAAGCCATACCCACCAGTCAGTCTCAAAGTGCGGACCACACAAAGAATTGTGCGGACGCACAACCTTCACAGGGGCAATTTTGTCAGATATTTTCAGCTAGGTATAAATAGATGTTTTCGTCATTTTTAGGTTAAGTTTGGTGCAACTGAACATTCAGAGCGGTTTTATTTACTGTATTGGGCAACTTTGTACTAGTTTAGCATTTAAACATTATATTTTCTTTCCTTAATCAATTATTATGCATTTTATCTTAGTTTCTTCTTTAATATCTTCATTTTCCATGAGTAGCTAAACCCTTAGCTAGGGTTGTGACCCAACCCTAGTATGGGTACTTAATGGGTGATTGATTTAGGGCTTATTTGTGATTGGGTATATGAATTTTAGCCTAGTTCTTGCTTGATTTTGAGAATTGAGGGTTGCAAACATTGATTCATGCCTAATTGACTTAGTCTCTACTTGAGGAAGTGAGACTAAGTCTAGGAAAACTTAGCTAACAAGAAAATGGGGTGAACTCAAGAAATTGATAGCCCAAATTAAAGGATATAATCTAGATATAGTAAGACCCGACTTGAGCATTTATCACTTGTTTCGTGAGATACCCATTTGGACTTGAGAAAGCCGAATTGGGAAAAATCACTCAAACTACTGAGAGGTATAGAGTGAGTAATTACATGTGATTTCTATATTGTATCCCAATAAACCAAATATGCCCTAAAGCTATAAATCCGTTAGGTAACCGTCTAGGCGGAAGTCGCAACCCTAGATATTTTATAACTTGAAAAACAACCAAAACAAAAAATATTGTCTCTTAGCTTTACAATTGCAAGCATTAGCGTAAAAGTAGAAGTAGAAACAACAATTGAAAATGTGGAAGTGTAATCTTAGGCACGTCATACATTCACACTAGATATATACCTAATCCTACATCCAACTCCCTGTGGAATTGACCCCAACTCGCGTTGGGTTTTTATTATTGCATCGACCGTCTCGCAACCTAAATTAGTGGTGTGAATTTGGGCGACAACAATTTTTGGCATTGTTGACGAGGAGCTAAAAAGGATTTAGCTATATATTTGGTTTTGTGTGTGACTTGTCTTTTTTTCCTCCCGGGTTACTAACATTTTTGTGAATTGATTGTAGGTACAAAAAAATGGCTCTCAACAATGATCCTCTCGGAAACATGCCTTTGGGGGCTGTGGACGTAGAAGATGACCCAATTAAAGAGGTTCCTCTTGAACCTCAAGCAAATAGACGAGGCCGACAACCTCAAGATAACATTCCCGTTCCTCCCCCAAATCCACCAAGAACGGCTCCACACCGGGTGTTGCCGAATGAAGGGTATGTAAGTGACATAGTCCCGCCCCGCACTAGGGCGGGCAACTTTCAAATCACAAATGTTATGCTTACACTGCTTGAGCAACGGGGATTTTTCACCGGGGCTCCAAATCAAAATGCGTACAAGCACTTGAAAGGATTTGTGGACACCTGTTGGGGTAGTAAACTGACCAACGTTTCTGAGGATGCTTTAAGGTTGAGACTATTTTCCTTTTCTCTACGGGGGAAAGCCTTGGATTGGCTAGAAAGATTGCCAAACCATTCTATCCATACATGGGATGAATTGGCGGAAAAATTCATTGCCAAGTTCTTTTCTCCCGGGCATATGGATACTCTTAGAGACAAGATTCTAGCATTCAAACAAGAATCCAATGAGTCGTTGCACGAGATATGGGAGATATACCGTACTATGGTGAAAGAGTGCCCGAATAATAACATGACCGAGGCCATGATTCAACAAACCTTCTACAGGGGGATCAATATACCAATCATTGCGTGGTCAACCAACTTGTCGGTGGAAATGTCATGACAACACCATATGCCGAAGCTTGCGAAATCTTAGATGAAATGGCGGATACCCCATAGGCATAGCAAAGTAAATAAAATGTTCCTCAAGGTGATTCACCTACACAAAGAATTGCACGATCATGGGCAAGCAATTGCCGAGTTGACCACTACAATGAATCAATTGGCCAAAGCTCAACTTCAACAGGTTCAAGGTCCTAAGCAATTAAATGCAATGGAAGGTATCAATATGATGGTGAACAAGCGAAGGCAAAAGGGTCAACAAGTGCAAAACTGTGTATAATAATTTATGCAAAATGATAGTGGGTTCGACCAAGATGAATCATATAATGAGCAAGAGGAAGAAGTGCAATATGTGAATAATTACCAAGGGCAAAGGAACAACTCTCAAGGCCCGAATCAATAATGGCGATCTCAAGGAAATCAAGGAAATTGGAACAATCAAAACCACCAAGGCAATTGGAGTGGTGGTACCAACAATCAAGGTAATTAGAACAATAACAATAATTAAGGCAATTGGAAAAATCAAGGCAACCAAGACAATTGGGGTGGCAACAATCAAGGATATTGGGGAGGCAACAACCAAGGGAGTTGGAACGGTAACCAAGGGAACCGGGGGCCGGGCTCTCAAAGGCCCCCGATGTATCAACAACCAAACAACCCGCCTCCTTATCCGTCTCAAGGTTCTATTTCTTCCAACAATGAGATGGGACGGATTGAAAATATGTTCAAACAAATGATGAAGCAAAATGCCGACTCCGATGCTCAATTAGCCTCTCACAACACTTCAATCCGCAATTTGGAAATTTAATTGGGGCAAATCTTGCAAGCTTTAAACACTCGTCCTAAAGGGGCACGACCTAGTGATACGGTGGTAAACCCGAAGGGTGGGAAAACCATGATACATGCCATGGGCGTAACAACAAGGAGTGGAAGAGGTGGATATGCAACCACCTCAAATCAAAGAAGAATTGTGGATAATGATGTAGTGGTTCAAGAAGATGAGATTCCAAGCAATGTGGTTCAAGCTAATGAAGAAGTGAAAATTGATATTGATGAGAGTGCAGAGGAGACCCGAGAAGAAATGAACCCGTCTAGGGAACATGTGATTGATATACCGGAACAGGTAGTGCCAAAGGCCAAGGCACCAATGCCAAGGCCTCCTCCTACATACCCTCAAAGGCTCGCCAAGCAAAATAGTGAGAACCAATTCAAGAAGTTTATTGACATGATGAAGAGCTTATCCATTAATGTGCCATTGGTTGAGGCGTTAGAACAAATGCTCGGGTATGCAAAGTTCATGAAAGATTTGGTGACAAAGAAAAGATCAATGAATTATGAGACTATCAATATGACAAATCAAGTGAGTTCTATTGTACACTCAATGGCTCCGAAATTGGAAGATCCTGGCGCTTTCACAATCCCTTGCGCTATTGGAAGCGCCGACTTTTCCAAAGCTCTATGTGATCTAGGGGCGAGTATCAACTTGATGCCCTACTCGGTGTTCAAAACTTTGGGAATTGGGCAACCAAGACCTACATCTATGAGGTTACAAATGGCGGATCGTACTATGAAGAGACCATTGGGTATTATTGATGATGTGTTGGTTCGTGTTGATGAGTTCATCCTCCCAGCGGACTTTGTGATCCTTGACTGTGAAGTGGACTATGAGGTTCCTATTATCTTGGGTAGACCTTTCCTTGCTATGGGGAAGGCTCTTGTTGATGTGGAAGCCGGTGAGCTCACATTTTGGGTGGGCGATGAAAAGGTGATTTTCCATATGTGCAAATCTATGAGGCAACCGAATAGCAACGAAGTTTGTTCGTTTGTGGACTTAGTGACCGAGGTGATTGTTGATGATGCTAGTGCCATGATGAATGTTGATGATACTTTGGAGGCCGTATTGCTTAATCATGATGATGATGAGAAGGATGGCTACGTGGAATGTGTAAATGCATTACAAGGAATGGGGTCATATACTTATGAACCCTGAAAATTGTCCTTAGATCTTGAGAACCGGAAGACTCCTCCAACAAAGCCCTCAATCGAGGAGCCTCCCACTTTGGAGTTAAATCCATTGCCTTCACATCTCATGTATGAGTTTCTTGGCCCATGTTCTACTTTATATGTTATTCTTTCCTCTTAATTGACTAACGTGCAGGTAGATTCTACTTTGGCGGTGCTTCAAAAGAGGAAGAAAGCTATAGGATGGACACTGGCAGATATTCGGGATATAAGCCCCGCCTTTTGCATGTACAAGATTATTTTGGAGGAGGATGCCAAACCCTCCATTGAACATCAAAGAAGGTTAAACGAAGCAATTTAAGAGGTGGTAAAGAAGGAGATCATAAAGTGATTGGATGCCGAGGTAGTTTACCACATTTTCGACAGCTCGTGGACCTCTCCGATGTAATGTGTCCCAAAGAAAGGGGGCATGATTGTGGTCACCAATGACGAGAATGAATTGATTCCTACAAGAACAGTGACCGGGTGGAGAGTGTGCATGGACTATCAGAAGCTCAACAAAGTCGCTCGGAAAGATCATTTCCCGCTTCCATATCTTGATCAAATGCTTGACAGGTTGGCCGGACGAGCTTTTTATTGTTTCCTTGATGAATATTCCGGCTACAATCAAATTCTCATTGCTCCTGAGGACCAAGAAAAGACTACTTTCACATGTCCCTATGGTACTTTTCCATTCTTGCGGATGCCATTTGGGTTATGCAATGCACCGGCGACTTTTCAACGGTGTATGATTCCCATCTTCACCGACATGGTGGAGGATTTTCTTGAGGTCTTTATGGATGATTTCTCCGTGGTTGGGAATTCCTTCAATGATTGATTGAACAACTTGGATAAGTTTTTGGCAAGATGAGAGGAGACAAACTTGGTTTTGAATTGGGAGAAATGTCACTTCATGGTCGAAGAAGGCATAGTCCTCGGCCACAAAATTTCAAAGCATGGTATTGAGGTCGACAAGGCCAAAATTTAGGTGATCTCCAAACTCCCTCCCCCTACATCCGTGAAGGGAGTGAGGAGCTTCTTGGGTTATGTGGGGTTCTATCGCCGATTCATCAAAGACTTTTCTAAGGTGGTGAACCCCTTGTATAAACTTTTGGAGAAGGATGCCAAGTTCCATTTCAACGAGGATTGTATGAAAGCATTCGAATTGATCAAGTTCAAGTTGACTACTACTCCTATTATTACCGCACCGGATTGGAGCTTACCTTTTGAGCTCATGTGTGATGCTAGTGATATGGCGGTCAGAGCAATTTTGGGGCAACGTATCAACAAAATCTTCCATTTGGTCTATTATGATAGTAAGACCATGAATGATGTCCAAGTCAACTACATAGCGACCGAAAAAGAGCTCCTAGCTATTGTTTTTGCTATGGAAAAGTTCCACCCGTGCTTGATGGGTACAAAGGTGATTGTTCACACCGACCATGCGGCGCTTCGATATTTGATGAGCAAGAAAGATTCTAAAGCAAGACTAATGTGGTGGGTAATTCTTTTGCAAGAGTTTGATCTAGAGATTCAAGACCGCAAAGGTAGTGAAAACCAAGTGGAGGACCACTTGTCTCGTTTGGAGGAGGAGGGGAGGCCACATGATGTCCTTTATATAAATGATTCATTTCCCGATGAGCAACTCCTAGCCATTTTTATGACCGGGATGCCACGGTTCGCCGACTTTGCCAATTATCTTGTGAGTGGCATTGTACCGAATGAGTTCTCTTCAAACCAAAGGAAGAAGCTCAAACGGGATTGCCTCGACTATTATTGGGATGAGCCTTATCTCTTCCGGATTTGTACCGATGGTGTGATTCGATGATGTGTACCGGAGGAGGAATAAATGGAAATTCTTGAGGTTTGCCACTCTTCGCCATATGGTGGTCACCATGGTGGAGCTAGAACGACAATAAAAGTGTTGAGTTGTGGATTCTATTGGCCTACTCTTTACAAGGACGCTAGCAATCCCGTCAAGCGTTGTGATGAATGTTAAAGGGCTGATGGGATTTCTAAGCAAAATGAGATGCCCCTCACCACCATCTTGGAGATTGACATTTTTAATGTGTGGGGCATTGGTTTCATGGGTCCGTTCGTGAGCTCTTGTGGGAACACTTACATATTGGTAATTGTGGATTATGTGTCAAAGTGGGTTGAAGCCGTGGCTTTGCCCAACAATGAAGCTCGGAGTGTGGTGGCATTTTTGAAAAAGAACATCTTCACAATGTTTGGTACTCCAAGGGCCATTATTAGTGATGGGGGATCACACTTTTGCAACAAAGCTTTTTATACCTTACTTACAAAGTATGGTGTTACTCATAAAGTGTCGACCCCCTATTATCCTCAAGCAAGAGGGCAAGTTGAAGTTTCCAACAGGGAGATCAAGAGTATTTTGTCAAAGATCGTGAATGCCAACCGAACGGATTGGTCAAAAAAACTTGATGATGCTCTTTGGGCCTATAGGACCGTCGAAAACACCGATTGGTATGTCTCCGTATCGGTTAGTGTTCAGGAAAGCTTATCACCTACTGGTGGAACTTGAGCACAAGGCTATGTGGGCATTGAAGAAGCTTAATATTGAATGGGATGTAGCCGCCAACTTAAGGGTGGCACAATTGTATGAGCTTGATGAATTCTGGTTCCATGCATATTCAAGTTTGTCCTTGTACAAGGACAAGATGAAGTACCTCCATGACAAGTACATTCGGAACAAGGAGTTCAAAGAAGGCGATCTTGTGCTACTGTTCAATTCTCGGTTGTGGATGTTTTCGGGAAAGTTGAAATCCAAGTGGAGTGGTCCATTTGAGATTGTGCATGTGACACCCTTTGGTGCATTAGACTTGAAGAACAAGAATGATGAAGTGTTTAGAGTCAATGGTCACCGGGTGAAACATTATTTTGGCAAAGTTGATGATGGCCACGTTGTGGCGTTAATTCATTTTAAGTGATTGATGGTAACCTGTGTCATGTCGCAACGTTAAATCAAGCGCTTCTTGGGAGGCAACCCATTTGTCTTTTTCTTTTCTTTTTCATTAGATAGGCTTTGTTTTGTGCTAACTAGTTTTGAAGTGTATACAGGAATGGATGCGCATTGCAGGGACTATGTCAAAATTTTTGGCCAAGTGTTGAAAGAGTGTGGACCGCACATTAATTGTACGGACCACACAATTCTAAAGGCAGTAGCAGAAATCACTCTGCAGCCGCACAATTCTGTGTGCGGATGCACAACTGGAAGATAAAAATTGCAAGTTCTCTGAAGTTGGCCTGTCAAAATTCATAGCAAATCTGCGGCCGCACACAAAATTGTGCGGTCCGCACAAATTCTGCGGTCACACTCACTTTTATGCAGACTGCAGGGTTGCATCGAGGTTCAAGTAAAGAGTGCGGTCCGCACTCAAAATTGTGCGGCCGCACTCGCCTTAAGTTTGGGGCGACTTGGTCAACCTACAAATAGAACCTCAAAACACTATTCATAACTTTACCACTCTCAAGTCTTGAACCCTAAGAAAACACAGTGCACAATCGATTAATTCACAATCTTCCTTCATATCATCAGTGTAGATTCTTACCTGCATCCTTCATAACTGGTATGTTCATTACATCTTTAGATTTTGAAATTTCTTTTAGTTTTTGTTCTTTTGTGGTGTGAATTGTTAGACCAAAATTGGCAATTATTAGTCAAGGGTGCTTAAAATCATGTGGGTAGTTTCATAAATATTCATTAGGGACTGGGTAGACCATTAATCATGTTAATTCGTGCATGCCATGTCCAAATTTTGAAAAATAGCATGAACCCTAACTTTACGGTCGTAAATGCTCAAATTGTGCGGCCGCACACAAATTTGTGCGGTACGCAGACCACTTGATTAGGGTAAATATTGCACTTGCAGAGTGTGACCGCACTCAAAATTATACAGGCCGCAGAAAAAATTATGCGGCCGCATAAAAATGTGTGCGACCGCACTTTTGAACTTCAGAGAATCAGTATTTCAGGAGTGGACTTGTGCGGCCGCACTCAAAATTGTGCGGTCCGCACTAAAATTGTGCGGTCGCATAAAAATGTGTGCGACCGCACTTGTGAACTTCAGCGAATCAATATCTCAGGACTGGACCTGTGCGGTCCGCACTTCAGGATGTGCGGCCGCACTAACAATTATGCGGTACGCACTTCAGGGTATGCGACCGCACTTCAAAATTGTGTGGTCCGCACTAGACAGTCTGCTGAAGTACTCAAAATTGTGCGGTCCGCACTGTCTCCTTTGATGACTGTTGTGCTACAATTGTTCTGTAAATGTCTGAAGTGTTTTGAACTCAACTGACCTATGTACCTTGTATTGCAGACAATGGTTAGATCACGTGGTGGAGGTGATACATCAAAAGGGAGAGGTGAACCCTCCCGAGGCAGAGGAAAAGACACTCGTCCTTTGCGAGTGCAATCGAAGCCCATTGCTAAAAAGGCGACCACCGGGAGAGGAAGGGCCACAGAGCCCTCATAATCCAGTTCCTATGCCCCATGCAGGGAAGCCTCCGAGGGTCATTCAATGGAGGTCCAACCTGAGGCCCATTCCCAACCGTCCCAACCCGATGTGCATTTTCAATTGCGCGACGAACCTACATCTAGTTCTTCTGGAGGTTTTGATGCGGGAATCCAGGGTTCCGAGCCCTCCTCTACACCTACTCCTCCAGTACCAGTACCTATTGATGTCGATGATGATAATGTCCCGGATGATGGTAGGGGGAGGGGGGGACACACAAGTGGGTGTCCTTGAGATGTCGAAGAAAAAGGAAATGTGGGAAGATCGGTTCGTGAGTTTGACAGCCTTTAATAGGTTCCGGGAATTGTGGCCCCAGAGGTCGCTCACACTTGAGCGACAAATTTTAATGAAGGATTTAGATATTCATAATCCAAATGTCCTTAGACAGTTCCTTGAGCGCAAGGGGTGGAAGTGGTTCACCCATAGTGTCATCGATGCAAATGAGCACTTGGTCAGGGAGTTCTACGCCAATGTGGCTCACATCAAGAAGGGGACGAAAGTGACAAAGGTGAGAAATTTGAAAGTCCGCTTCGACGCCTGCTCTTTGAACACTTATGTGGGATTCGAAGACATGGAGGCAGTCCAGTACCTAGAGAAGTTGGCTCTGGGTGATGCAGCTCGCCCATGGCTAGCTGAGATTTTGGCCGCCAGAGGAACATCACCACCATGGATTATAGCAAGAGTTTCTATCCTCCGGGCCACCCTAAATTTTGAAGCTAAAGGGTGGCAAACCTTTGTGTGTAGCCGGATTGATACGAGTCTAAATGAGAACAACCTCTCACTTCCCTAGGCAATTTTGGTGGCTTCTATTATGGTGGGGTACCTGATCAATATGGGTGCAATCATGTCAACCAACATCACATTGGTGGTCCGAAAAAGTGAAAAGTTTTGCCCTTACCCAAACACCCTCACAGAGTATTTTAATGATGCCAAGGTGGAGCCGAGACCATATGACACAAAAGCAAAGGCCAAAAAGCCTTTCTCATGGTACCACCTATAGGGTGCTGACAACCCAAAGTTCAAGGGTAAGATCACTACCACCATTGGTCAGTCTGACGAGCCATCGGTGGTGGGTTCTGAGGCTGCTGCTGAGCCATCTACAGCTCGCATGCCTTCCACAGTAGTCGGTCCTTCTACCGGGACAACCAGCATCTTCATCTTCTAGGCCATCAGTTGTAGTACCAGTGTCAGCCTCATCCACTTATCCTCTCATTGCGCTGCGAGTCTCCCAGACTTTGGTGAGCCTCAACAACTGGATGCAGACAGTCACTTCTAAGCTGTCTGACATATCCAGTACTGTTACAGTACAGTCCTCCACCCCAGCAGCACCGCAGGTCCCTCCGTCAGTGAAGGAAACATTGAAGAAGATTCTGGACAACCAGAAGACCATTATGGATACTCTGGTGGCTCACAGGGGTGCTATTGAGGAGTTGAGCAAGCAGGTGAAGAAGATAAGGAAATCTCAGGCTTCAAAGAAAGAAGTGGAGAGTTTGAGCAGGGAGGTGAAGAAGATAACAGCAGCAGGTGATTTGCCCTTTGACCTACTGATGGAGGCAGGTCCATCAGTACCAGCTGACCCAGCAGCACCATCAGCAGAGGCACCAGTTGGCCAGTCTGACGAGCCAGATCTCACTGCCACCACTACTGAGGAGATGCTTCATATGCTCACCAATGCTGTTGTTCCTCAGCCCGGTGATAATGAGACAATTGGAGGAGACGGAGGATGGTGATGCTACCAATCACCCTGAGACCACATAGGGAGTTTTCTTTACTCTGTATTCTTTTTTGTTTTGATGTAGCTAAGCATTGAGGACAATGCTTAGTCTTATTCTGGGGGGTGGTCTATTTTGGTTCATTTTGGATGACTGTGATGACATTTGATTACATTTGGGCCTGTAATAACTCTAATACTATTTTTATTTTATCTTTATTTTTATTTTCTCCCTCATTATGTATATATTCATCCCACTTGTATATATTATATTCCTATCGGTTTGTATATTCAGTTGACTTATTTCAGTATTTTATTTCATAGTTTCTTCAATTTATTTTCTTAATAGTATAGCTTCTTAGTTACCTTATTAGCTTCTTTTTGATTTGTTAGCTTCTTTTTATATTTTAGTGAACAATAAGCTTTGGTTTTCTTAATGCTACGGTTCTTTCCAAAGGTGGGTCTTGTGTGAACCGGTGGCTCTTCCCAACGATGGATGGCGTGACAACCTTCTTAAGGGATCGAATCAGTTTTTGATGATTAGGTAGAAACAAGTAGTATTAATAAATAAATAAGGGTCAAGCATGCTTCACTTGGTACCAACACACTTAACTATGCGCTTACAGTTAAAAACAAGTTTTTGCAAAGATATAGCCCTAGTTAGTGACCTTGTGACTCTTGTATTGACTTAGGCAATCATCGGGTGGTTTAGTTGAACCATTAACGATTTCCAATCTTGAATGCGGTTGTTGCAGGCCCTAGACTCTTTTCTCTTTGACAATCTGGTTGTATGAGAGGTGAGGTATTTTGTTACAAGTCCAAGTATCCGTGCGAGTTGTCTAGAACTTGCCCCGAATGTGTTTGTAGTGAACGTGCGAGGTATTCTAAGTTAGCCTGGCTTGAGAAGTGATTCTAGGCTTTCCTTGACCCGTTTTGAAACCTTCCATGGCCCACCAATGATATCATCCTTAGTAAAACCTTTTGAGCCTAAAGCCTTTTTATTCGATAACCACATTACAAGCCTTTACCCGTTTTATAGTGACTCTCTCTTGGCACCCGAATTTTCTTTAGTACTTATGTGATTCAAATGGTAAAAACATAAGTTTGGGGAAGAGACGAGGATTTTAAAGATGGTCTCAAGGCACAAAAAAAGAGAGAAAAGAAATGAAGATGAGGAAAGGCAAAGAAAAAGAAAGGAAGAACTAAAAAAACACACAAAAAAAGTGAATAATGTGAAAGGGTTAAAAAGATGCAAAAGAAAGCAAAGGTTCAAAGCATGGACAACAAAAAAGGAAAGTATGAATAGCATGGCAAAGAAAGAGTGATGTCAAGTCTCTCAAATCCCCCTAAGGGAAAAGAAAATGATTCAAAGAGTCGGCAAAATAAGATCCAAAAAGAGCATATGAAGTGCTAAAGGGAAGATGAACCAATTCCATTTCGATATTTCTCTCCTTAGTCCAAAAGCCTTCATTACATGCCAAAAAAGCCCTATATGATTTCAAGTCGAGCGAGCTTTCATTAGTGGTGATCTACATGAGGGGCAAGCATTTGGTACTTAGAGCCGGGCTTGTGACATTCTTTTGAGAGTGATGAGCGAATCTTTCTCGAGTCATTGAATTGAATTCTTCATTCGTGAGAGAGATGAGCTTCCGGAGAGTATAGGAGGAGGAGTTTGGGATCCACAGTGACTTGCATGAAAGTGCGAGCTTCTTTGATGAACAAAGTCAACCCTTGATGCTCAAGCATCACATTAAATACATTTGTGCTTTAACATTCAATTCATAGGCTTGTTAATGATTCATGAGTGTGTGGATAATTATTGGTCCCAATTGATTTGTGTTTGACTCAACTTAGGCCAGCTGAAATAGCCCTTTTCTAGTGGAGGTGGGAAATTGCCTTAATTGCTTGAGGATAAGAAAAAGCTTAAGTTTGGGGGAGTTGATAAGTAGGGATTTTGACCGCTTATTTACTCTCTTTTACTTACGTTTTAGCTCAAAAATGCTTAAAGCTACTCCCGAGAACTAATGAAATGTGTTTTCTTGCAGGAATATTGGAAAATGAGCCAAAGAAGTGAAAATCAACTCAAAAAGGAGTAAAATTGGACAACAACCAAAAAGGGCTACAGTGCGAACCGCACAATACTGTGTGCGGCCGCAAACTCTGAAGAGGCTCTAATAGATTTTCTTCATAGAGTGCGGACCGCACAATTATTGTGCGGCCGCAGAAGACTAGATTCAGAGAGCTGAAGTTTGGGAGCTTGAAGATGTGCGGACCGCACTATTATTGTGCGGCCGCGCTCATAGATGTGTGGTCCGCAGAATGGAACCCTGATCTAGTCCAAAAGCAAGAGTGTGGCCGCACTCAGAAATGTGTGGTCCGCACAATGAGAGGAAGTGCGACCGTATCTCACTTTTGTACGACCGCAGAAAACCATACTACCAGTCAGTCTCAAAGTGTGGACCACACAAAGAATTGTGCGGACGCACGACCTTCACAGGGGCAATTTTGTCAGATATTTTCAGCTGGGTATAAATAGATGTTTTTGTCATTTTTAGGTTAAGTTTGGTGCACCTCAACATTCAGAGCCATGTTTATTTACTGTATTGGGCAACTTTGTACTGGTTTAGCATTTAAATGTCAGATTTGCTTTCCTTAATCAATTATTATGCATTTTATCTTAGTTTCTTCTTTAATTTCTTTATTTTCCATGAGTAGCTAAACCCTTAGCTAGGGTTGTGACCCAACCCTAGTATGGGTACTTAATGGGTGATTGATTTAGGGCTTATTTGTGATTGGGTATATGAATTTTAGCCTAGTTCTTGCTTGATTTTGAGAATTGATGGTTGCAAACATTGATTCATACCTAATTGATTTAGTCTCTACTTGAGGAAGTGAGACTAAGTCTAGGAAAACTTGGCTAACAAGAAATTGGGGTAAACTCAAGAAATTGATAGCCTCAATTAAAGGGTCTAATCTAGAGATAGTAAGACCCGACTTGAGCATTTATCACTTGTTTTGTGAGATACCCATTTGGACTTGAGAAAACCGAATTAGGTAAAATCACTCAAACTACCAAGAGGTATAGAGTGAGTAATTACGTGTGATTGCTATATTGTATCCCGATCAACCAAACATGCCCTAAAACTATAAATCTGTTAGGTAACCGTCTAGGCGGAAGTCGCAACCCTAGATCTTTTATAACTTGAAAAACAGCCAAAACCAAAAACATTGTCTCTTAGCTTTACATTTGAAAGCATTAGTGTAAAAGTAGAAGTAGAAACAATAATTGAAAATGTGGAAGTGTAATCTTAGGCACGTCATACATTCACATTAGATATATACCTAATCCCACATCAAACTCCTTGTGTAATCGACCCCGACTCGCGTTGGGTTTTTAATATTACATCGACCGCCTCGCAACCTAAATTAGTGGTGTGAGTTTAGGCGACATCACAAGGTTGTTTGCACCATAAACACAAATGGTGATAGGCGCAAAATATTCAAGTTTTTGATGTTGAGAAAGAAGATCTCCTTAAAGTAAAGATAGAATCTCGTGGCAATTTGTACGGCCATCGATGGAGTGAGTTTTTCTAACAAGTGTAATGGGCGCAAGTCAAGTCGCCCAAGAAATCAAGGCCACAAACTGACCACCATGTTAAAACTAACCAATCTTTCTCTGTTCAGAACAAGAACAAAACAATTTTAGGAAACATTTCGTGAAAAGACGTACACCACCAAGTGAAGTTCTCAAATCCTTGATTTTCTTCCAATATACATGTAATCATGTATTTTTAGTTTCACTATAGGGAATCAATACCATATCTTCAATACAGGGTACTACATACAATGATCGCATTATTTTCTGCCTATATAGGGTACACCATTCCCTAGTAGAATTTTAGAGATCCAAGAGCCTCACCTTATTGCCAACACAGGGTACTATATCCCCTAGTTGTATTTCTTATTGCAAACAGAGGGTACGACATTCCCTAGTAGCATCCCAAAGTGCCAAGAGCCTCATCTTATTGTCAACACATGGTACTACATCCCCTGGTCACATATTTTTCTACCTACATAGGGTACGACATTCCTTAGCACAATCTTAGAGAGCCAAGAGCCTCATCTTATTGTCAACACAGGGTACTATATCCCCTGGTTGCATTTTATTGCCAACATAGGGTACGACATTCCCTAGCAGTATTTCAGAGCGCCACGAGCCTCATTATATTGCTAACATAGGGTACAATATTCCCTAGTAGCATCTTTGAGCTCCACGAGCCTCATTTTATTACCTACATAGGGTACGACATTCCCTAGTAGAATCTTAGAGAGCCAAGAGCCTCATCTTATTGTCAACACAGGGTACTAGTCGTGGTTGCATATCCTCACATAGCTAGGTTATATTGTTGTCATTGTCTTCCTTTCAATATGTTAGATATTTTATATCTTTCTCTAATAACTCACAAAATTTCCTTAGTCCAAATTGGGGCAAAACAAATCGTTTTGTTCGTCTTTGATGGCTTTGCAAGCCCTGACGTAGAGCACATGTGACGATTAAAGCTTGCAGTTTTAGTTATCTTCATAAAAGAAGGGGTTTTTCAATCACAAGATAGTCAGAGTTAGCTTTGATAATGTGTCAGCAACCCGGCTTTCCAAGAATCAAGCTCCAAACTCTGATCGAAAAGTACGTCATCAATCTTCAAAGTCAAGGCACCCACCTTCTAATACGGGTTTACAAGATTTCAAGTAAACATGCAAGACACAAAGAGTAGACAAGACTTTGTATTTTCCTTTTTCTTTAATGTAATTTTCTTTTTTACTTTCTTGATTGTCACGACCCAAACTCCCTCTGCATAACGTCATGACGGTACCTAGTCTCTACGACTAGGTAAGCCTAACAAATTGCGAAAAATAACAAAATAAAAGTAAAACTTGGCAACTAACAACAGTGGATAACTGAGTAACTAGTAACAATGTCGCCCGGCATGTACAATAATCAATACTCTATAAATACACAGTCTTCCCAAAACCCGGAATATCATAAGTCACAAGCTACAGAAGGAAACTAGTATCTCTATATACCAGAGTCTAACAAAAGAAGTACGAAAGGTAAATGACATATGAGAGAATAGAGGGGGACTTCGAGGTCTACGAAAGCGGCATATGTACCTTGAAGTCTCCGTACAACAACAAGCATTCTTAGCTAGTAGCGGGGCTGATAAGAAATACCTGGATCTGCACACAAAAATATGTACAATAGAGTAGCATGAGTGCACCACAACGGTATCCAGTAAGTGCTAAGCCTAACCTCGATCGAGTAGTGACGAGGTCATGTCAGGCCCACTGGTATATAATAAATAAAGCAGGAGAATATACAGTATAATAAGAGACAAGAATTTAACAAAAGGAAACACGGCAAGGTAACAGTACAACACATAGGGGTAAACAGCAGAGGATCTCCCGAGATACCGTCTCATAGTCCTAAAATAATTATACAGGGAGAACTCCCGAGGTACCACCTCGTAGTCTCAAAAGTAAATATATATGGAGAACTCCCGAGGTACTGCCTCGTAGTCTCAAAAGTAAATGTGCAGGGAGAACTTCTGAGGAACCGCCTCGTAGTCTCAAAAGTAAATATACAGGGAGAACTCCCGAGGAACCTCCTCGTAGTCTCAAAAGTAAATATACAGGGAGAACTCCCGAGGAACCTCCTCGTAGTCTCAAAAGTAAATGTACAGGGAGAACTCCCGAGTAACCGTCTCGTAGTCTCAAAAGTAAATAAGCAGCTCAAGCCGATAAATACAATAGTTAACAGCAAGATTTCTATAGTTATACTGATTAAGAACAAGGAAAAGCAGGAAAAATCAACTAGGCATGCTTCACAGAGTTCAAATAAGCAGTTAAAGCACGTAGATATGCGATATTAGACTAAACAGGATAACTACCGATATTGGAATAGCTCAATTAATAATGAAAATAGACTAATACTCATTTAAACGGTATAACTCAAATTAAATAAAAAACAGGTTGCTACTCAGTAAAAATAAATTGGGTTTTATAACAAATAGCACGTGTACGTCACTTCACGTATACAGCGCTCACATAACACAACAGTACCAAATCCTAAGGGAATTTTTTCCACACAAGGCTAGGAAAGCCACTTACCTCGAACCAAGCTCAGTCAATCGGTAACAATGCCTTTTTCACGAATATCCATCTCCGAATGTCCCAAATCTAGCCATAAATCAATTACATACCATAAATACAACTATAAGAAATTAATCTAATTAATGAAATCAAAGCTAAAGCAAGAATTTAGAAAATCGCCCCAAAAAGTCGACCCAAGTCCACATTTCGGAATCGGGTAAAAGTCACAAAATATGAACACTCATTCACTCGCGAGTTTACTCGTACCAAAATTATCCAAATCCGATGTCAAAATCCCAATCAAAACTCAAAAACTTAGTTGAAAAACTTCTACCATTCTTTCCAAATTTTCAACCCAAATCCGAAATTAAAGGATGGAATTAATGATAGATTAGTGGGATATAACCAAAAAAAAGTAAAGAATCATTACCCAATCGATGTCTCTGAAAATCCCTCAAACTCTCGTCCAAATCCGAGCTCGCTATCTCAAGTTTTGATAAAAATGGCTAACCCTCGTTTTTGGAAACTTTAATACTGCCGAGACATTTCCTTCTTAGCGAACGTGGCCACACCCTCGCGTTCGCGAAGCACAAATTAACGTCGGCCCAAAATCCTCCATCGCGAACGCAATGCCCTTATCGTGAACGGGAAGACCACTCAGCTCGACCCTACGCGAATGTGGGACCAATGTCGCGAACGCGTAGGCAAAAAGGTCCTGGGGACCCAGTTGGCCAATACCTCTACGTGAACGCGGGACATCCATCGCGAACGAGAAGCACAAAATCTCGCCTGCCTCCAATTCCTCTTCGCGAACACGAGACTCCCCTCGCGAACGCGAAGAAGGAAACCAGAACTAAAGAACACCAAAAATCTGCAATCTCTCCTAAGTACAAAATGATCTGATAACCACCCGAAATCAACCCGAGGCCCCCGGGACCTCAACCAAACATACCTACAAGTTCTAAAATACCATACGAACTTAGTCGAGCCTTTAAATCACATCAAACAACGCTAAAACATGAATCGCCCTCCAATTCAAACTTAATGAATTTTGAAACTTCAAACTTCTATAATTGATGCCGAAACATATCAAATCACGTCCAATTTACCTCAAATTTTGCACACAAGTCATAATTGACATTACAGACCTACTCCAACTTCTGGAATCGGAATTCGATCCCAATATCAAAAGGTCCACTACCGGTCAAAATCTTCAAAAATTCGACTTTCGCCATTTCAAGCCTAAATGAACCACAGACCTCCAAAAAATAATTCGGACACGCCCCTAAGTCCAAAATCACTTAACGGAGCTAACGAAACTAACGGAACTCCATTCCGAAGTTGTCTTCATACAGTTCTGACTACGATCAAAATCTTAAGGGTTAAGCTTCCGTTTAGGGACTAAGTATCCCAAAATACTCCGAAACCAAAAACAAAACCTCCTGACAAATCACACAAGCAGAAAACGATACGGGAAAAGTAGTAAATAGGGGATCAGGGCTAATACACTCAAAACGATCGGCCGGATCGTTACATTGATGTAATAACAAGACAGTGGACCGGAGCCTCGACGGAACCTCACTCGATTCTCCAACTCATCATTCCACCATTCTATTTTTTCTCCTTGAACTATACACGACGTAATTCCCTTAAACCCGAGTAGGTTGCCCAAAACCAGGACTCGGTTGTACTCTTTTCTCTTCTTCTTATTTTTTCCCCTTTGAATAAAGATATGTTCAAAAATTAGTCACATGGCTCACCTTGTATTTACCTGAAAACTCTTCATGTTTTCAAGCAAAGAGGGCATGTTGTGAGCACCTAAATTTTGACCATATTTAAATTTTTATCACCTTTTACTATGTAAATATTTTTAGAGGTTTAATCTACAGTTTTTAGCTTTGTTTCAACTTTTTATAGGATAAAAGATTTAGAAAAATATATATGTTTTTAAGAAAGGTCAAATATTATTATCAAAAGTATTTTATTTTTATATTTATTTATTTATTTTAATAAAAAAACCCAATAAATTAAATGAAAAATAAAAAATAAATAAAATTTCGGGTGGAAATAAAAAAAAGAGAGGAAAACCAGAAGAAGAGAATTAAAACATAAAAGTAAAGGTAGGTGGGAATTAAGAAACAAAAGTAAAAGAAAGTGTAAAATTTAAAAATAAAAGTAAAAATAAAAAGAAGTGGAAATTTAAAAAAAATTAAAATAAAGTGGAAAATAAAAAAGAAAATTAAAGGTAGGTGGGAATTAAAAAAAAAAAGTAAAAGAAAGTGGAAAATTTAAAAAGAAAAGTAAAAAAAGTAGAAATTTTTAAAAAAATAAAAAGTAAAAGAAAGTAGAAATTTAAATAAAATAAAAGTAAAGAAAGTAAGAAATTAAAAAATAAAAGTAAAGGAAGGTGTAGAATTTATTTATTTTTTAAAAGAAGGAAAATGGGAAGTGGGAATTGTTTAATTTAAAAATAATAAAAAATAAATCTAAAAAATTTCGAATTTTTTTCTATAAATATAAGTGGACAATGAGAGAGAGGGGGGAAAGAAAAAAAAAGAGGAGATGAGGGAATTGAGAGAATTGTTTCTTCTTCTACGCTAAGCGAATTTCTACTCGTGTCATTCTTTCTTCGTTTTTCTCTCGAAAAATCCATCAATTCATCACCCAAAATCCAATAAAATACTTCAAAACATCCCTTTTTACACGCCAAACAGTAGAGTCAATAGTCGAGGTCGAGAATTTCGTTGGAGCTCCGTTCACTAGCTTTGATGTTCTTCTTCGTTTATGCTTGTTCGGCGTTCGTCTGAGTTATTGTACTCGTTCTTGGAGACTCATTTAATTGGAAATTTTGCATTAAAGGTTTATTCTTCCCTCTGTTCTTTTTATCTTATTTCATATGATTTTATTTATTTGCCTTTAAACTTTATAAATAATAATGTAAATTAGTCCTTAAATGTTATATGCTTAATCATGTTTCTGGAAATATGATATTCAATTGTTGGGTCGTAGGGTATTGGTATATGATGGTTTATTTATTCAAATATCTAAAACCATACACTTCTTCCACAAGTAATTCCATATTTCATGACCTTACAATAATCTCAAAGTTTAGGAAGAATAATGAACACCGTTAGAGTGCTTTAGGCACACTTTTAATTAGTTTATCGCGATTATGTATACGTTCGCGTGGTATAATTGTGATTTTCAAAATTAAAACCGAAGTATGTGTTCGCGCAACTTTTGTCAAAACAATCTTATTATAATAAAATGCTAATAATTGTGTATACGTACGCGTGACATGATTTTGGCACAATAAACAAAATGGATTCACACAAATAATTTGTTTCAAAGATAATTCCATATTTTAATAATTAAAAGCGGATAGATAAAACATGAAAACCAATAAATCACAGTTTATCCAAAATTAATTCAAGCCAAGTTGCAGTCAATAAGCGACCGTGCTAGAACCACGGAACTCGGGGAATGCCTTACACCTTCTTTCCGGTCAACAGAATTCCTTACCCGGACTTTGTTTTTGCAGACGGATAATAATAGAGTCAAACCTTCCTTTGACTAGGGATTCAAATAAAAGGTGACTTGGAACACCCAAAAAATCAATTCCAAGTGGCGACTCTGTAAATAAAATAATCCCTACTCAAATTTGTCACTTTAATTGGAAAAACTCTTTAACCCATAACAATCCATAATACATATCTTTTGGGGTAAAAGGGGTGTGACACATACGCGACACTCTTTTTCTTTAGTTGGGGTTTTATCTCATTGGGTTTTCCTAGCAAAGTTTTTAGCGAGGCAACAAACAATGCGTATTACAAGATATGTGTACTCTTTTTCCTTCACTAAGATTTTTTCTCACAGGATTTTTTTGTAGTAACGTTTTAATTAGATACATTATCTATGGACATCCAAGGGGAGTGTTATAAGTAATTATCTAATGGTGGATGTCCATAACTCATAAAGGAGTAATACCCACTACTCTTCTTCATTATCTCCATAACTCCCACAACTCCAATACTTATGGAGTTATGGTTATAACTATCATACCTCCATAACCTCCCCATGATATTTCTTCATGATTTCAAATGTTTAATGCCATGTTTATGACATTCTTTTGTATACCTTTATGTAACATTATAAATAGAGGATGAGAATTAATATTGTACACATTTGAATACATGAAAAAAATAAGAATCTTCCATCTCTTGTTTCCTATATTCATATCTATTTTCTTGTTTTATATTATTACTTTGAGCTAAGTTTCTTAATAGAATCCTCTTTGTCTGCAAAATCAGAAACCATACTTTTTTTTTGTATCAAATATATACTTATCATAAAAGTAGCATAATTTAATTTGCCTATTGAAGAATACGAACTGGCCAATGTGTTGAAGGTTTCTATAAGGTGGCCTTTGAACAATTTAAGAGGCAAAATAGCTGGTAATGTCCATCCAAAAAATGCATTTCCTTTTCACATGTAACACCCTTTTGTTTAATCATTAGTTGTTTTCTCCCAAAAATAAAATTAATAAAAATTACAATGTCCTTTTCATAAACTTTTAATGCCATAAGCATCCAAAAATGTGGATGGATCTATCCACCAAGTGGACGAGTTAATCATTGCTTACCAATTTTAACATGCTCCTTTTGCCCCGAACAGGAAATATATAACACTAATGGAGTATAAAAGTCAACGAAGATTTCTTTTTTCTTGCATATTTTGTGTCTATTTATGATTTCGTTTCCATTATTTGTCTTTTTCTATTAAAATTTTGGGTTGATTACATAAAAGACAAATATAAATATTAGCCACTATATCAAGAATGTTAAAACCAGCAAAGATTATTTAAAAGGTAAAATCAAAGTAAAAATAAAATTTGCATACACACACATATAAAGGGTTGATTAGAGAAACAAAGAGGAGAGACAAATACAGTGATTATTTTAGAGAAGCGGAGGAGTTCTCGTCTAGTTAACTTTCGTTGGACTAATCAGCTGCCAATGGGTACTAAAATTTATTAATCAGAGTGGGCTATAATGTAATATACTACTCAATGGGTAGTTTGATTCGGCACGAAGTTTAAGGAAAAAAAAAGATTTTTAAAACTTGTGATTTTAAGAGCTTAAGAGGTAAAAGATTTGTGGGGCCATGATATTTGTATGGTTATAAAACTTTTTCATTAAGGGTAAAATGAGTGAAATGAAGAGTTTAAAGTTGAATTATTTCCAAATTTAGAAATGTATTATTTATTTTGGAGCAGACTAAAAAGGAAAGTAACTCATCTAATTTGAAACGGAGAGAGTAATATATTAAACTAGAGGGGGAGATGTATGTAATATTCCTCTCTAGGTGGAGGTAATGTACGTACCTAAATTTAATAACGATCAAATAATTGATTGTAATTCTCTTTAGATTGTTTAAGCTATAATAAAAGTTGAAATGAATACTTAATTTTAGAATGTGGATTATTAATGTGCTATATCAGATAATTGTGGTTGAGTATTCCATTAATCATCATAATCAGAATGGTAATCATGAAAGTTCCACCAAACAGGATAATTGATTATCAAAAACAACAGAAGTTCTATAATTTGTCAATGCGCAAAAAATAAACCAATACTTTCTCATGCTATTCAATCCATACTAGTAATTAGTATAATATTATTCAGAAGGCATAATTGCGTGTAATGTCATAATATTATCATTGGGGTAAGGATATGAAAACATGTTTCAAATAGAAATATTCTAAAAGAACCCAAGGTTGTTTTTTTTCTTTTTCTTTTTATGGCTATTAGAACATCGTGACACAACCAGTAGTTCGATTTTATTTTTTTTTCAAAAACAAAAAAAGTTATCTCTATTACATAAGTGAAAAAGCAGAAATAGCTTATAACTTATGGGTTCACGAGCATGATTTTATTGTGTTGAGATAAATAAGCGATGCTTTGATAAATAAGAAAAAAGAAAACCATATAGCCTGTAGAAGATTACTATAAATGTCGGCTACTAATTAAATCAAGATTGGAACACTTAGGAGAAAACAAGGTGTTTTTCTTGTTTTTTTAGCTCTTGTCGATACTATGTGGAGAATCAATCTGAGATTTCACTTTTGGGTGGTCTCTTGGTATTTATGCACGAAATTGTTTTTTAATTTAAATTTATAAATGCAGTCTCACCTGTTGTAATCGTTCATTTTACCATCCTTTGCAGATTACAATCATTCTTTCCGTTAGTTACATGTAATTGGTTTTTATTGTCTTCTTGTACTTTCATTCCGAGGCGGAGCTACGGTGTCGGTTACGGGTCCGGCCGAACCCAGTAGCTTTGGTTCAAATTATGGATTTTTCTTGCAATTTTTATTAAATATATACAAATTATTAACTTAGAACCCAGTAACTTAAAAGGGTTATGATCCCGAACGCATAAATTTGAAATCTTGATTCCGCATCTATTTGCTTTCCGTACACGTTAGTTAAACTCTTTTTTTCCGTAGTCATAGTAGTAGATCTAGTACTCGTATTTAATTTGTACAAATTTTAAACAGATCACAGTTCTAGCTTGTTGATCTAGCTATATGCGGGAATTCAACTGAATTGCTTTCGCCGAAAAGTTATAAATATAATTTGAATCTCTTGACATAAGAGAAATACCAAATTTAAGTTTCAAATCTCAAGTGTGATATTTTTGGAATTATTTGAATCCCCTCATTAGAATTCTCATTCTGCCACTAGGTGTAATGTTTCATGGCTCGTCTTAATATTTCGGGTTTATATTCCTCACATTTCCATTTCCGGCATAAGACAAAGAAGAAGAAAATCGAAAAGAAAAAGGAACAAAAACATGTATTATTTAATAAACAATTCATAAAAGGGAGGACCCAAAATAAAAGGAATCAATAATTTATATTAGTGTAAGCAATTTTATACCAATAAGTCGTAGCAGAGAATTTATTTTATTTTTAAGATTATAAATTCCATAATTTAAGGAGGTTTACCTGTAAATATTGTTGGATGTGCGAACAAAGCCTCACATTAGTAGCTGAAAAGATTGAGAGCCTACATATAAAGTATAGAGATCTTTTAATGGTGTGGGACCTTTTGGGGAAAACCGTGCAGGTTTGGCCCAAAATGTAAAATATCACACCATGTTACGAGTATCTTTGGGTTGGTTGAGCCCAATAACTGGTATTAGAGCCTAGATTCGGTGGGACGAGTATGAAGATGACAGAGTGATGGTGCGGGGCAGTGCGCACACAAGAAGAAGCTAGTTACGGGATTCAATTGTCGTAATACTCTAACAATGTGGGTGGCATACAGTGAATCTCAAAAATTGACCCGTGAATCCTGGCAATGGGTCGCATGTAACTTAGTTCGAGGGGGAGACCCGTGAATCGTGGTAGTATGCCACGTGGAACTTAGTTCGAGGGGGAAGATTGTTGGATGTGCGAACAAAATCTCACATTGGTAGCCCAAAAGATTGGGAGCCTACATATAAGATGTATGGATCTCTTAATGGTGTGAGGCCTTTTAGAAAAAATCGTGCGAGCGTGGCCCAAAACGGACAATATCACATCATGTTAAGAGTGTATTAGGACTAGTTTATCCCAGCAAATATCATTTCAGTGACTTGGTAGTGTACAAACTTATAAATACTAATGATGTATATAAGTTAAACACTATTGCCCGGAAGGTTCGAGACATGAACCACTACAGGCCATTCAACTACTACCAATAGAATTATCTAACTGTGGCTCAGAAGAATTTCAAATATTCAATCCCCATTACTATTTAAGAATAATTAAGCTTGATAGAGTATTATTATTGAATATATGCCATTCCTCATGAAATTATTATGTTGACAGATGCACCCATAAACTATATTCTTCCTTCATCTAATTGATGCTAAAAGAAATTGTTTAAATTTAATAAGGCCATATATTCCTCTCCTTTTAAGAAAATTTTGTATCTTTTTCTCTTTTCATTTTATAGTTTGAGAAGAAGACTGGTGAGCAAAGGAAGAGGATACTTTAAATCCTGTTATATAAGTAATAGTTCACCTTGTAGGACATTTGTTTTTTTCTAGTAAAAATATATTTGGCCTTGGTCTTGTCAAAGAGGCTTTTTCATTCCTTATCCATATTACAGAATATTAAAATAGTTGGCATTTACATGTTGACATATTCATATTCTTATATCATGTGTATGGTGTCATTCAGCATATAAGAAAGAAATTAGCTTGGAGGCAGTCCTGCAGAAATTAAATAGTACTGAATCTTCATCCTTAATTAGTTTCTTGACTAATTGTCTCAAGACATTCTACCAGAAATTTCGATCGATTCAAATGCAGTTTGTTTCTTCAAACATTAAAACAGAATCCGTCTGTCTTTGGTGTATACTTTTGCTAGAAATTGTAATTTCTTGACTAGTCATTTGGGAAAAATGAGTATCCAGAGGGCTGAACAAACTCATGCATATCAGAAGTATGAATTTGCTAGTGATTACAGCTTAGAATTCCCACAGAATATTGATCAACTGAAATCTACATCATGCTTGGAATTTTGTTTTCAGCCAGGAACTTCTGCAGAAAATTGCTGCCAACAACAGCAGCAGATATCTTGGCCTAATACTGATTCATCATCAAGAACAATCATAACCCGAATCGGGTCACCACCTTCAGCTTTTTTTGCCACAGAGAGGTATATGGGATTAACACAATATGAATACCAAGACAATAGTTCTCAACTGTCCAAGAATAATGATCCTCAATTACCATCTTATCCTCAACAATGTCAAAATGGTTTCTTAGCGCGAGCTGACCAAGATTTTCCCAAGATTTCAATGCCATCATTCGTCAGATCACAGTTCTCAAGTAGTCAACTTCTTCGTCCTGAGGGAAATCCTTTCAGCAATCTATCGGAGAAAGAGAGGATAGTGCTTCTTAAGAGTAAGTTGGTTAAAGAATTTGATTCTTCAAACAAGCAACCTTCAATGCCAGTTTTCCATGGAAATCAAGATTATGGTGTAAGTACTTTTAATAGGTTCTTGTCTACATAATAGTATTGCTTTTTCAAGATTTGAATCACAGCACCATTCTGATTCTTGTTATGTTCCAGCAGCTCTCCAATAATGTTTGTGGTTTTAACTTGGTACATGCAAGGCAACAATCTGGAAGTCCATCAGCTAATAATGTTAATAACTCAGGATGTTCTGGAGGATCATTATCCAACAAGACACGAATCAGGTGGACTCAACATCTCCACGATCGATTTGTTGAGTGTGTAAATCGTCTTGGAGGGGCTGACAGTAAGTAATTTCACACTTCCCATATCTTTTCAATTTTTGTTTCCTTGGAGGTTGTAACGCTTGGGGTGTCACATTTTCGTGCCCAAGGTTGCACGCAGAGTGGCTCTGATACCGTATTGTAACAGCTCAATCCACTAGTGATGTTGTCCGCTTTGGACATAGGCCAGTGCGGCTTCAAAACACATCATTAGGATCTAAGGCTTGTTTCCTTATACATCCAACATATCTCCCGTATTTTGTCGATGTGAGATTCGCCTTGGGTGTCACATAGGTGATCAGTTTTGGCTATGGATTAATTGTTCTTCCCTTCATTTGCCAGAGGCAACGCCAAAGGCAATACTAAAGCTGATGGATTCAGAAGGCTTAACCATTTTTCATGTAAAAAGCCATCTGCAGGTACTTGTAATATGAAAGAAATAGTACTTTC
Organism: Nicotiana otophora; assembly: GCA_000715115.1. NCBI lineage: Eukaryota > Viridiplantae > Streptophyta > Magnoliopsida > Solanales > Solanaceae > Nicotiana > Nicotiana otophora. The sequence goes on along the minus strand of AWOL01S0023298.1, from coordinate 25,359 downwards.
TTGGAACAACTTCTGGTATTTTGACAAACTTCTAAAGCAAATATTTTCTTCTTGTGTTGACTATTCCATTGTAGAAATATCGAAGTGCAAAGTACATCCCTGAATCAGCAGACGGTATGTATTTTCCAAAATAAGAAGAACACTATGCTTATTAAAAATTTGCTGATGTTTAGAACTTCCTGTACTTGTAATCAGGGATCTACAGGATCATAGTTAAATTACTAAAAAGGGGAAAGCAAATAAGTTTTTGTACCTCGTATCTTTAACAGAAAGGAAATGAACTGCTCTGTACCCAATAGACAGAAACTTGAAAGAAAAAGATGTTAATATAATCCAGTAGCAATGAGTTTCATAGGGTAAGCTCTTCTAGACCATCTTCTAAAAATCTTCTCTTCCTTTCTTTTTGGGTCATTTATGCAATAATTGGATGGAACATGATGGGAAACACTAGGAGACACTGTTTCCTTTACATGTACAATTATGCTAATCATAAAATCTGCTGTGGTCTTTGGAGCCTCAGAAGATCAAAACAACAATAATTTTCATCTTACTTGTTTGTCATTTCCAACTTAAAAAAGAATCTTACATAGTTTTCCTTTCCTTTTTGTTTTGTTTTTGGGGTCAATTTTACCATTGCTAGTAAAAAATGCTCTCTGATGTACTCAACTTTGCCATGACATGCTAAATACTTAGTTTCAAAGTTTTCAGCTCTTTTCAGAAATGAGAGTTTCCTCCTTTCTATAATGCAGGGAAATCTGGAAAAACCGATAGCGCGAATGTACAGATGAACAGCAAAACGTATGTCCTTTGCAACTTTCCTAAGTCCTAATCAATATTGGTGATTATTTTAGCTGGACAATGAACTTATTCCAGATTCTTTTTCCAGCGGGATGCAAATCAAGGAAGCATTGAATATGCAGCTAGAAGTCCAGAGGCGTCTTCACGAGCAACTAGAGGTATATTTATAAATTTATTATCCACTTTTAGCTGAAAGTATATTTGTACCACTTTGAATTCTGATCAAGGCAATCCTATTGTCTTGCTGTTTGTTACTAGATTCAGCGGAAGCTACAAATGAGGATAGAAGAACAAGGCGAGCAATTGAAGAAGATGTTTGATCAACAACAAAAGACAAGCAGGAGCCTATTGGAGACACGAAATTCAAGCATATCATCTCCTGTTGCAGACAGCTTCGACAACACCATATTCTCATCTAAAATAAGTTACAATGACATGACAACTGCATCAATTTGATTTTTTTTAGTTTCCACTTAGCGTTTGAGCGACAGTACGTTCATGTTAATACACACAACTTTCAACTCATTAATTTATGATGTCATAAGTAGTAGCCAAATAACTAGTAATTCTTTGGTAATGAACACGGGGTGCTTACTTTTTTATTCTTAAAAGTTGTTCCCTTTTTTTCCTGTTTGATTGATGTTCTTTTGAGTCACTGACTTGCTAGCTACCAATTAGATATGGCTCTTCTGAATCTCTCCGGTCACCCATATGGAAGAAACATAATGAAGAAAAGAAATGTTGATGCTCTTCAAGTCGAAAACCCATAGGCGGTTCAATCACCATAATACGGTGGCCTAAAGCAAAACCTTAATAAAAGGCCTAAGATATAGAGTCAATTACTTAAATGGTCACTCAACTATCTGAAATTATCATGTAAAGTCATATTTCTTTCAGTTGTAACAGAAAAGTCACTTGACTATGGTTATGGCACTCAGAAGGTCACTCAACCAGATTTCTCAAACTTTTGATTGTCAAATACTTATTTTACCCTCAAAATAACAACTTTATCCTTTTTTTTAATAATATAATTTTTTTCTCTTTTTATATACATTATGGACTTACCTATATAACATATAAATTTTAAATCTATAAAATAAAAATAAAAAATTAGTTTTCTAGCATATATAATGTTAGAATAATAATATAATTAAGCATAACTTTTAAGACTATATAATATATATTATAAAAATACATTTATATTAAATAATTATTTTTATATTACGTGCATGGAATAAATATTATAAAACTTTTATTTTTTTCATTCTCAATTGCGAATAAATTGTTCTATTAATTTTTCTTAGTATGCTCAATATTTTATTATTCAAACATTATATATGTTTAAACACTATTTTTTAAAATTTATAAATAAAATTTATTTATTCTATAGGTAAGTCCATAATATAAATTAATAAAAGAAAAAAATCATAATATTAAAAAGTTCTAAAAAATAAAAAGAAGACAAAAGTTGATAATTTAGAGGGTAAAATAGGTATTTGATAATTAAAAGTTTGAGAAATCTAGTTGAGTGACCTTCTCAGTACTATAGGCATAGTTGAGTGACTTTGCTGTTACAAATGAAAGAAAAATGACTTTAATAGGTAATTTCGAATAGTTGAGTGACTATTTGAGTAATGGACTCCTAAGATATATTTAATAAATTTTTTATATATTTTTATCTGAACTGAGAGTTTGAGAAGAACGTGAGGAAGAACAAAAAAGATTATGCAACTCAAATTATTCAGCAACCTTGTTATTTGGCAGAATAGATAGATGAGCTAGTATGAGGAGAGAAAAAAGAGAATTTGATTTTATAAACAAGAACTGAATTAGCTGAAGATTGAAGAAAGAAAACAATACTGCAAATTCATTTTTGGTCACTTGTTGTCACACCTTCTTTTTTTCGATAGGAATATGGGGGATAGGGGAGTTTTTTCAATTAAAGTGACATTAATCGAAATAAAATTATTTATTTAATTTCAGAGTCGTCACTTGGGATAATTTATGGTGTCCCAAGTCACCGATTTATTTTAAATCCCAAATCGAGGAAATTTGATTCTGTTTTAAAGTCTGCGAAACCAGAAGACCGGGTAAGGAATTCTGTTAACCTGGGAGAAGGTGTTAGGTATTTCCGAATTCTGTAGTTTTAGCACGGTCGCTTTAATCATACCTAGCTTAATTAAATTATTTAATTACGTATTTTAAACCTAGGTACATTTTACCTTTTATCGCTTTTAATTATGGCGTTTATGGATTTAATCTTTGAAACAGACTATATGTGAGTAAGTTCGCTTTATTTGGGACATTAAAATTATGTCACGCGAATGTGTACACAATTAATTGTGCTTTATTAATTAAGATTGTTTGGCCCAAGTTGCGCGAACGCATACCTCGATTTAATTTTGGATATCGGAATCATGTCACGCGGACATGTACGCAATCACGATAGTAGTTTAAAATTCGCGCCTAAAGCATTTCTACCAGTGTTTAATTAAGGCATTTTATTTACTAAGATTATTTGACCATGGTCACGCGAACATGTACCTTGGTTTATTTTTGGTATCACAACTATATCACACATGCGTGTACATAATTGTAATAATTAAGTTAGATTATAAATATCTTAAGTTATGATTATATCTCTAAACTAAATACTCTATGTCATGTGGCTAAGTATAAAGATTCAATACTAGGTGATATGTTTGTTTGTATTAGATGGGGGCAGCCTATGTATTATCTATCAAGCAAGCCCAGATTTAAAGTTTGAGGCCTGATAAGGACTGAGTCTAAATGAACTCTAGCCCCATACGTATATTATTCGTTATTGGGCCTAGCTAATGAGTTCAGTTCAAAAGAATTTGGGCCTGCTTGAGTCTAATTGACTCTAGCCCAATGCATATTTTAAGGCAGCTGAATGAATTCAGTCCAAATGATTTAGGCCTAGTGATCATTGAGTCCAAATGACTCTAGCCCAATACCATGTTATTAAGCATTCAATCAATTAAACATATTTAATTCAAGAAGGTTTGGGCCTAATAATGAGTCCGAATAACTCTGGCCCAATATTCATTTGTGGACAAATTACTCAAAAAATGATTTGGGCCTGATGATAGTGAGTCCAAGTGACTCTGGTCCAGTGCATATTTGTGTGAATGAATTTCAAATTAAACTTTGTAACAGCAATTATCAAATTCTTACCTATATTTGGTTTATCTAAAACAAATATGAGTTAACATGGGTCTTGAGATACGAACAAAATAAAGCGAAATTTTGGTTAATTTTTGGATAATTTCCTACTATTTGCCTAAGTCTCTTAGTAACTCATGTTAAAGTGCTAAGTTTAAGACTCATTGTATATTTAAAAATAAAAATCACTGCCTTTACTTGAATTATCAATTCAATTTATTAGCCAAAATTTCAGAGTACAATCCCTGAAAATGTACCCTGATTGTTATTAAATTTACTTGCAAAACCTAGTTTTTTCATGACTTAGAACTAATGGGATCAGATTTATTAAATTTGATTATTTTAAATAAAATGGTAAAACTATCAATAAAACCAGCACATTGTACAGGATAATATAATATAAAAGCTAAATTATTACATTAGTGATAACAAATCTATCTATTACTACTTTAATAAATTTTTTAAAAATGTGTGTGTGCTGTTTTTGCTTCTACTATTACACATGCACATACAGATTTTGTGAATATATATAAAGCTTTAAACAGGTTTTTTTATAGTTTTAAGGACCTTTTAACATAAAGCTACCATGATTTAAATGACTCAAGCAGTATATATAATTAATCACTCTCAACCAAATAACTTTATGCAATATTCAAATAGAACACAGATTTTTTGATAACCAGTAGAATCATAGTCATGATACAGCAAGATTTAAACATTTATATTATTTAAGAAAGTACCTTGATAGCAGCAGAAACAAATAAGTAAGAAAAAGCAGCAGCAATGAAACCCAGTAAGGTAGGAAGAACAACCGGATTTTTAAAAGAAAACAGAAAAGGATTGTATATTTTTGTCTCTGGAAAATCAAGATTGATCTTCAGAAGTTTTTCTTTTGGAAATGAAGAGAAAACCTTAAGGTAGTGTAGAGATTTCGGTGTGTTTTTGTGTGTGTAGGTGTGTAGCCATTTCAGTGTGTATATTGTGTGTCTTAATGTGTCCCCCTATAGTGAAAAGGAAAGAGTGTATTTATAGAGTAAAGGAGTGAAAAGGGATGAGAATTAGGGTACCAAAGATTCTGCCAAAATTCCCTATAAATTAGAAAAATTACATCTTTCTTAACAGAAATGGACAGCTGTCCAATTTCTAGTACCTTCCTTATCTCAGAAAAGGGACAAGTGTCCAATTTCTGGATATTTTTGGATCTTATCCCTATTTTTTTACTCAACATTGGAACAGTTGTCCCTATTCTAGAAGTTTCTAGTATTTTATGAATAATTTTCAAAATTAGGACTCCAAAACTGACCCTTAAGGGTCTTGGAATTACCTCAGAACCAGATTGGTTCTGGGCCTGAGTCAGGTGACTCTGGGCCTAAGGACTTGGGCTCTTAAGCTTTTTGCAAAGCTATGGGGCTATGGGCATGTCTATTCAGATAGGCCCTATTTATGAGCCAAGTAGAACGGGCCACTTCAGTGAGGCCCAGTTCTTAACCAAACCAAATAACAGTAAAAAAAACAAAATAAACAACAAAGCAATAATACTAAAAATAAACTCAGAACTAATAAATATAAAATAAATAAAAAAACAGAAAGCAAAAAGGGAAAAATAAAGTAATCTAATACTGTTTTTTACTTTATCTTAGTTAAGTTTGTTTAATTAATTAATTAATGTAAATAAAATAACAAACAATAATAAAAAAATAGTAACAACACAAAATAAAATGCGTAATAATATAAAAATTAAGGAAAATAGAATATATTTAAGCACTGATTTTATATATTTTTTTAATTAAGTTTGTTTAATTAAGCGATTTAAACAGAATATCAAACAGTAATAAAAATAAAAAAGAAGAACAGTAATAGACAATAAACACAAAATATAAAGATAAAAAACAGGAAATAACATAAAATATACCAAAAAAATAGATCTAGCCGCTAAAAACCCTCATGCCAAGACTCCCATCTAGGATCTGAGATCCTTGATGGGAGATCTTGGTAGGAGGATTATTAAACAGACTAGGTTGGATTTAGGGTTTTGAAAAATAGATCTAGGATTTCGTAGATCCTAGATCTAAGATCTATGATTATTGGTGGGATTTTTGGGGATTTGGTTGGTAGGGTGAGATTCGAGGAGGTGAGGAGAGTGTATGGGATAAGTTTGGGTGGCTTTAGGGTATCGCCGCCGCCATAGGTGATTTCTGGCAACGGCTTAGGGTGGTGGTTAGAGAGATGGGTTATGGGGGTCATCTCTAGGGTTTGGGGGTATTTCAAAGAGAGAGAGGTATGAGAGGGTGGGTGAGACGGGAATGAGGTGGGTAGGAGAGAGTTTGGACATATATATATACTTAGGGGGAAGGGAGTTCCGAGCCATTGGATCTATTGAAGATCAACGGCCAGGAACAATTGGTGTTTGAAACGGCACCATTTAGGTTTAGGCGGGATTTCAGACGGGTTAGGAGATTGGGGTAGGTAATTGTTGGCTAGATTTTGGGGATTGGGCAGGTTTTTACACTGGTCCAGTCCCATTAATTCAATTAGTCCCCTAATTAATTTAATTAACTCCAAAAAATCTAATTAACTTAACTAAAAATCCTAATTAAGTACTAGGCTATCTTAATTTGTAAAATTAATTAACTATTTACCCTTATGATTTAACTAATTAACCAATCCTAAGTTATAACAAGTAAAACTACTAATTTTAACATTAAAACTAACAATGTCAAAAATAAATAATTTTTGTGATTTCCTTTTAATAATATGATTAAATTGCGCAATTAGGTGTTAAATTAAATTAAAAACCTAATCATGCAAGATGATGAAGTTTAAATATTTTTTGTTATTTTTCATGACTTCAAAAATGAAAAATGCAACTAAATGCAAATAATTTCAAATAATTAACAAAATCCTAAAAAGGAAATCTAAAAATTAAATATGAATAATTTATTTATTAATTTTGTACGAATATTTTGGTAGGGTAAAAATTACATGCTCACAGCTGCCCCGCTTTGCTCGGAAACACGAAAAGTTTTCGGGCAAAGACAAAGTGAGGGGTTATAGACCAATTTTACCCGTTTTGATACTCCATGGGAAGCATTTTGAAAATATTTGACTGAACCTTGCTTCAAAGGTTGCTTACATATCTTTGGCTATAAAGGAATCAAGTCAGAATAGTTTTGGAAGTTTTGGTAGCTGGGACTACCGGAAAGCTGTGATTTCACTGTTGTTGCTGCTGTTACTGCTGCTGAGCTCCTTATTACACCAAAGTAAAAAATGAAGAAAACTAACTAAGCCTATCAGCTACGAGTTACAAGATTCCTATCTATAAATTTTTCGAGGCTTGGTCTTGAGTCTTGGCTGGTTCTTTAAGTAGACTCCGATCTAGATCTTGATGCTTATTAGTTGCACGTGCGGGTTACATCTTCTTCAGCTTTTCGGATCAAGACGGGACATGGAAAACTTATAACTTCAATCTTGTCTCAAGCAATCCACGTCTTCTCCACTTCTGTACTTTGGGTTCAACTTTTCTCTTCCTTCTTTTATTCTGGATTGAGACTTCTTCTTTTGGTCGTCTCGAACCCAGTGCTTTAAGGTATAACCTGCTCAGGAATCAAAACAAACAAACGAAAATTTCTGCCCCAGTTTTCACTGGAAAATTTTGTGAGTTATTGTAACAAAATTCTATACTACTTCACTATTGAAAGCGATAAAAGGGCAGGAATGGTGCACCCGGAGTAAATATAGACTAGGGAGTGGAGAACCTATGTCTAAAAGTGAAATCAACTAGGGATTGGAGACTCTATGTTGGGAAAATCATCAGGTTATGCTGGCATCAACTAGGGAGTGGGACCCTATGTTGGAAAGTCATCAGGTTATGTTGGCATCAACTAGGGGGTGGGACCCTATATTTTAAAGTCATCAGGTTATGCTGGCATCAACTAGGGAGTGGGACCCTTTGTTGGAAAGTCATCAGGTTATGCTGGCATCAACTATGGAGTGGGAACCTATGTTGGAAAGTCATCAGGTTATGCTGGAATCAACTAGGGAGTGGGACCTTATATTGGAAAATTCATCATGTTATACTGGCATCAACTAGAGAGTGAGACCTTATGTTGGAAAATCATCAGGTTATGCTGGAATCAACTAGGGAGTGGGATGGGACCCTATGTTGAAAAGTCATCAGGTTATACTAGCATCAACTAGGGAGTGGGACCCTATGTTGAAAAGTCATCAGGTTATGCTGGCATCAACTAGGGAGTGGGACCCTATGTTGGAAAGTCATCAGGTTATGCTGGCATCAACTAGGGGGTGGGATCCTACGTTGGAAAGTCATCAGGTTATGCTGGCATCAACTAGGGAGTGGAACCCTATGTTGGAAAGTCATCAGGTTATGCTGGCATCAACTAGGGAGTGGGACCCTATGTTGGAAAGTCATCAGGTTATGCTGGCATCAACTAGGGAGTGGAACCCTATGTTGGAAAATCATCAGGTTATGTTGGCATCAACTAGGGAGTGGGACCCTATGTTGGAAAGTCATCAGGTTATGTTGGCATCAACTAGGGGGTGGGACCCTATATTTTAAAGTCATCAGGTTATGCTGGCATCAACTAGGGAGTGGGACCCTTTGTTGGAAAGTCATCAGGTTATGCTGGCATCAACTATGGAGTGGGAACCTATGTTGGAAAGTCATCAGGTTATGCTGGAATCAACTAGGGAGTGGGACCTTATATTGGAAAATTCATCATGTTATACTGGCATCAACTAGAGAGTGAGACCTTATGTTGGAAAATCATCAGGTTATGCTGGAATCAACTAGGGAGTGGGATGGGACCCTATGTTGAAAAGTCATCAGGTTATACTAGCATCAACTAGGGAGTGGGACCCTATGTTGAAAAGTCATCAGGTTATGCTGGCATCAACTAGGGAGTGGGACCCTATGTTGGAAAGTCATCAGGTTATGCTGGCATCAACTAGGGAGTGGGACCCTATGTTGGAAAGTCATCAGGTTATGTTGGCATCAACTTGGAAGTGGGATCCTATGTTGGAAAGTCATCAGGTTATGCTAGCATCAACTAGGGGGTGGGACCCTATGTTGGAAAGTCATCAACTAGGGGGTGGTGGCCCTATGTTGGCATCGAGTTATGTTGGCATCAACTAGGAAATGGGACCCTATGTTGGAAAAGGCGTAGCTAGGGATTGGAGGTCCTATACTACCTTAATTTTGAATGATTTTCAACATCGTTTCTTCTTTTCTTCCTTTGTTTTCAGAGGATGAGTAAATGCGGGAAAGAATTTAGAGAAGACTTCCATTTTGAACTTGTTGTTGCAAAGTTGTTTCTAGTCCTTGCGCAATTTTTTTTGGTTGCCTCTGCTTCTTGCAAGGTTGCTTTCGGGTTGTACCTGTTTTCTGTTTTCTTCAAATAAGAACAATTTGTCAGTCCGACACGGTGGTTGGTTTTGTGGCCTTGATTATTTGGTTACTCGATCTTGGCCCGTCTTTTGGACGAAGATTTTGATTGCTTGCTAACTCACTGGGGATTCGTTTCATCTCTAACCCTGGAGATCTTGACTTTTCCAAAATCTTACCAGGAACGGTTAATCACGTAGGACTTAACCTTCTTTAACTTTACTTTGCCTTTGTGGTATTTTGACTTTAATCCCTTTCCTTTCGGGAATTCTTAATTTCGAAGCATCAGCTATCATGGCCGGTCGAGGTCGACTCGACGCACCTGCCGAGGCTAGGCACTTTTTGCATACTAGCTTGTATCAAATGAGAACCTTATTGATCGGTCTTGCCATCCTTTCTTTGTCTCAATTTAGAATAGGATTAGACAGAAAGGGATTGAAAGAAAATAAACGACGGAATGGGTAAATGAATTTAGACAAGAGGTATCCCTTTCTGAGAAAGAAAAGAAGGACTTATCTGGAGTGTATGCGAACTTCAATGAACATGACATGCCTCTTGGACTGGATGCCCGATCTGCGCGAACCGTCTAAGTCTCAAAAATACACCATAACTTATACCTCAAGATTGAGAAACCTTGCCCAGGACTGTGTCCACGTCAGCGACCAATTATCCTCTTTTCGATAAGTGGTGCCATTTGCGGGTTTTGACTAGCTAACCTCTCTCATTTCTCTTCTCACCATCGCCTTGTAGTGCTCTTTGCGAGTTTTCACTAACGAGGCTCTCTCATTTTCAACTTCTTTGCTTACCATCGCCTCATGGTGCCCGTGTGAGTTTTCACTGATGAGACTCTCTCATTTTATTTCTCTTGTTTGGTTGTATCAGATCTAAGTATCGGTATCCTCCAAGTTTGGACATCTTTACCGATTGATCGGAAGGACTTGAACAGGATTTAGGTAAAAAGAATTTGAATTGAATTACAACCTTGGAACCTTTCAGGCGAAAGCGTCGCCAAACTATTATAAATTCTTCCTTTTGCTTCTTCATGACGCAGGGGAATTCGTCGTTAGAACGAGTTTCCCCACTTCGAAGTTTCTAGGCCGCACTTTCTTATTGTAGACACGGGCCATCCTTTGTTGATACAACTGCCCGTGGCAAACTGCGCCCATCCACTTTTCATCAATCATAGTTAAATGTTCTAACCTGGTTTTAACCCATTCATCATCCTCGATCTCGGCTTCAACAATAATTCGAAGAGAGGGAATTTTGACTTCTGCAGGTATTACAGCTTCAGTGCCATAAACCAATAAGTATGGCATAGCCCCGACTGATGTGCGCACGGTTGTGCGATATCCCAATAATGCAAAATGCAGCTTCTCATGCCATTGCTTAGAACTTTGGATCATTTTCCTGAGGATCTTCTTGATGTTTTTGTTTGCTGCTTCAACGGCACCATTGGCTTTGGGTCGGTAAGGGGTAGAATTACGATGTATAATTTTAAACTGTTCACATACCTCCCTCATCAAATGACTGTTCAGATTTGCGGCATTGTCGGTAGTGATAGTTTTTGGAATACCAAAATGACAGATAATGTTGGAATGTACGAAGTCCAATACTGCTTTCTTGGTGATGACTTTAAAAGTGACCGCTTCGACCCATTTTGTGAAGTAATCAATGGCAACCAAGATGAATCTGTGCTCATTTAAGGCTTTCGGCTCGATCGGCCCAATGACATCTATACCCCAAGCAACAAAAGACCAAGGTGCTGACATAGGATACAACTCTGAAGGCGGTGCATGAATTAGGTCACCGTGTATCTGACACTGATGGCACTTCCGGACAAAACTAAAGCAATCCTTTTCCATGGTCATCCAGTAATAACCTACCCGCAGAATTTTCTTTGCAAGGACATATCCATTCATTTAGGGGCCGCATACTCCTGAATGCACTTCATTTATGATCTTTTCGGCTTCTTTGGCATCCACACACCTTAAAAGATTCAAATCGGGATTTCTCTTATACAACACTTCTCCGCTTAAGAAGAAACTGCTGGCAAGCCTTCTAATGGTTCTCTTTTGGTCTCCACTGGCATGCTTGGGGTATTCCTTTATTTTCAAGAACCTTTTGATATCATGGTACTATGGTTGAACATCTGGTTCTACTTTAATTGCATTGCAATAACCATGTCTTTCTCGATTTTGAATTTCCAATGGGTCAATATGGACATTGCCCGGATATGGCAGCATTGCAGCTAAGGTAGCTAGTGCATCAGCTAACTAATTGTGGAATCGAGGAATATACCTGAATTCAACGGATTTGCACCATTTGCTGAGATCTTCCACATGTTATCTATATGGGATAAGCTTGATATCTCGAGTTTCCCATTCGCCTTGGGCTTGCCGAATGATCAAATTGGAATCTCCCATGATTAATAATCCTTCTACATCCATGTCAATTTTCATGTTCATGCCCATGATGCAAGCTTCATATTCAGTAGTTTTATTCGTACAGAAGAAATAAAGTCGGGCCGTAACCGGATAGTGCTGACCAGTGGGGGAAAACAAAATTTCCCCAATCCTAACACCCTTTGCATTTACAGCTCCATCAAAGTACATTTTCCAAGACTTGGTGTCTTCTGGGATTACCTCAACTGAGTTTACTTCCTCATCTGGGAAATAAGTGCTAAGGGGTTGGTATTCATCATCAACCGGGTTCTCAGCCAAATGATCGGCCAGGGAGTAGGCTTTCATGGACGTGCTGGTGACATAGACAATGTCGAACTTTGTAAGCAGGATTTGCCATTTTGCTAGCCTTCCCATGGGCATTGGTTTTGGGAATATGTACTTTAGAGGGTCCAATCTAGTTATGAGGTATGTGGTATAGGCCAACAAATAATGTCTAAGCTTTTGAGCAACCCAGGTTAAGGCACAACAAGTTCTTTCCAGCAAAGTATATTTGGTTTCATAGCCAGTAAACTTCTTGCTCAGAGAGTAGATGGCTTGCTCTTTCTTCCCGGTCGCATCATGTTGCCCGAGGACACAGCCAAAAGAATTCTCCAGGACCGTCAAGTATAAGAACAAAGGCCTTCTAGGCTCAGGCGGAACCAACACCGGCGGATTTGACAAATATTCTTTGATTTTGTCAAAAGCTTCCTGACACTCATCCGTCCATTTAATCGCTGCGTATTTCTTTAGCAGCTTAAATATGGGCTCACATGTGGTCGTGAGCTGAGCGATGAATCTACTGATATAATTTAACCTTCCCAGCAAATTCATGACCTCGTTCTTGGTTTTCGGGGGTGGTAGATCTTGGATAGATTTTATCTTTGTTGGATCCAACTCAATACCCCTCCGACTGACTATAAATCCCAAGAGTTTCCCGGATGGAACCCCAAATGCACATTTAGCAGGGTTTAAATTTATGTCACACTTACGTAGACGCTCAAAGAACTTTCTCAAGTCTCGCACATGGCCTTCTTGTGTTCTAGATTTAATGATTATGTCATCAACGTACACCTCGATTTCTTGGTGTATCATATCATGAAATATGGCGGTCATAGCTCTCATGTAAGTTGCCCCGGCGTTTTTCAAACCAAATGGCATGACCCTATAACAGTAAGTCCCCCATGGTGTGGTGAAAGCTGTCTTTTCTACATCTTCTTCATCCATCAGAACTTGGTGATACCCAGCATAACAATCCACAAAAGATTGTACTTCATGTTTGGCACAATTGTCGACAAGGATGTGGATATTTGGTAACGGGAAGTTGTTTTTGGGACTCGCTTTGTTCAAATCCCTGTAGTCAACACATACTCGGATCTTCCCGTCCTTTTTTGGTACTGGGACTACATTGGCCAACCATGTGGTGTATTGAACTACTCGGATCACACCGGCTTTTAATTGTTTGACAACCTCTTCTTTAATCTTGTTGTTGATGTCTGTTTTGAATTTTCTTTGCTTTTGTTGGACAGGCGGACAACCGGGATAAGTTGGAAACTTATGTACCACCAAATAGACACTTAGTCCTGGTATATCGTCGTAGGACCATGCAAATACATCTTTAAATTCAAACAAGAGTTGGATCAATGCATCTCTAGTTTTTTCCTCGGGGTGAATACTTATCATGGTCTCCCTGACCTCTTCTGAATCGCCCAAATTAATTGGCTCAGTTTCATTTAGGTTTGGCTTAGGCTTATTCTCCAATTGTTCCAATTCTCGATTTATTTCCTTAAAAGCCTCGTCTTTATCATATTCGGGTTCTTGATTCATTATTTCACAGTTAGACAGCATTTTAGGATCTGGGCATGAAGTCCGCAGGCATGTCATATTATTTAAGTCCGCATTATTAGAACTGAAAAGCGAAAGATAAGAAAAATAGCAAAATCAGAAAGAATAACAGGAAGAGATTCATAGACGATGAAATATTGATTTTATTTTATTGAATTTAAAGATAGGAGTGTTTACATCGGAATTTAAAAAGACAACAAAACTAAAAACATTCGAGTTACACCCTGAAATAACTCGGAATGCAGGAAAGATGGCAAGACTGAACTACCGGGATTCCCGCCTGACTAGGAATGGAGTAGCCTACAGTTTTGCAATTTAGCATTGGGCCCCATGTATTGCACCTCAGCAGTGCTCGAGCCTTCGCCCGATTGGACCATGTGGACTTCATAGAGCATTTGCCTCATTGCTTCACATATATCCTCATTTTCATCGGCCGTGAAGGCCTCTTCTTCTTCTTCTTCTATATATTCTAGCTTAACAAATGATTTGGCGAGGTGAGGGATTGGCTCAAGCAAAACCCACCCATTTTTCTTACGTTTATCAGACCATTTTTCGTCGGCATCGGTGGCTTGAAAACCTATGCCAAAGAATTTCTTGTTGGAATCCAAGGTGACGGGTTCTGTGACACCCTGTAAGGATACCCCGAGTCCTTTTCCAAGCATGTAGCCATGTTTGATCATTTCGCTGGCGACATGATTGATGCGCTTGATAAATAAGGTTAAGGACATGGGGTTCCTTCCTCGCACTGGTCGGCGAGCACAATTTCAAAGGTTTGGTAGATGATGCGCTCGCTTCCCTCTCTCACCTTGAGGTATGGGACTGACGGGTCCCTGTAGATTGACTGTTCATCTTCTCCATAGACCACTATTTCTTGGTTCTCATGTTCGAACTTGACCATTTGATGGAGAGTAGAGGGCACGACTCCTGCTGCATGGATTCATGGCCTTCCTAACAGAAAGTTATAGGAAGTGTCCATGTCCAGAACTTGGAATGTTACTTCAAAATCTATGGGGCCAATGGTTAGGATTAAGTCAATCTCCCCTATCGTGTCTCTCTTGACACCGTCGAAAGCACGCACCCAAACATTGTTTGGTCTGATCCTTTCAGTCCCAATTCCCATCCTCTGCAATGTTGATAGAAGGCAAATATCAACTCCGGACCCGTCGTCCAACATGACTCTTTTCACACAATATCCCTTACACTTGATAGTCAAGTGAAGGGCCTTGTTGTGGGTGGCTCCTTCGGGAGGCAAGTCATTTCGGCTGAAGGAGATTCGTTTGACCTCAAAAAATCGCTCTGCCATGCTTTCTAACTGTTCAACAGTGGTCTCAATTAGAACATACGCCTCATTCAGCGTCTTTAAAAGCACCTTTTGGTGTTCGCTTGAGCTCATAAGCAGAGACAAGAGTGAAACCTGGGAGGGGGACTTTCTCAGTTTATAAATTACGGCATACTCCGAGGTTTTCATCTTCCGGAAGAATTCCTCCGCTTCTTCAGCAGTTACAGGCTTTTTGAGGGGGAAACGCTTCTGCTTAGTTTTGTTCAATTCTTCTGGGTTATGATACTTCACAAATTGGTTTGTTTCATTCACTTCCCCCTTAACTCCCTTCACTTTATATGTGACAATTGTTTGATTGTAGTTCCAATGGACGACAGTAGTGTCTTTTATGGGATTTTGTCGCATGCGAATAATGATTAAAGGCTCATCCAGCATAGGTGGAATGGCTGGTCTCGTGCCACGTAAGTCCCTTTTGGTACATACATTTTTGGCAGATTTGGCATGGTTTTCCTCTGCTCCAATCTCTTGGGAGGGTTTAACATGAGTTGTCCCTTTTTGGGGGCTCTTGGGACGTAGAGGATGGCCTCTTTGGTAGGTGTTGCCCCTGTCTTTGCTTCCCCATCCTTTTCTTCATTTTGGAATTCATATTTTTCTCATCCCTGCCCTGTTTTGCCCCTGCTTTAGGTTCCTTCTCTGAATCAGCAATGGCAATAATCACTTTTAATGCGGGGTCAAATTCTTTGTCTTCACAGATCATCCCGATGACCGGCCCATTGTTGGGGACTGGTAGCGGGTTGTTGGTTACATTGGGGACTTCCTCATCCCTTAGCACTACCCTCTTATGTTCAATCAGGTTCTCGACTGCTCTCTTAAGGGTCCAACAATCTTCAGTGTCATACCCTTCCACCCCGGAGTGATAAGCGCACCCGGTACCTGGCCTGTAGGATGGAGATTCTGGGTTCTGTCTGTTCGGAGGTACATGCTGCAACAGGCCCATTTGGACTAATTTTGGGAAGAGGCTGGAGTACGACTCGCCAATAGGGGTGAAGTCAGCTTTTCTGGGTAGTTCACGGGGACGGGTATTATATTAGTAATTATTTTGTAGTGGACGGGGATTATACGGGGCTTGCTGAGGAGGTTGTTTCTTGGAGGTGGAGCTCTATTCTGATTGTAATGTTGTTGTGGCCGGGTGTACGGTTTAGCGTTTATTACTGCATAAGGATGAGGGGCCATAACATAGGTTATATCCTGGTGGGGGTAATAATGTTGCGGGGCACTGTAAGGTGTACCAGAATAATCCTGGGGTCGCCGAGAGTTTCTTAAGATCGAAGCCATCATGGCTCCCTCTTCTTTTTTCTTCCGGCTTGGTAAACCTCCCGAGCTGTTCTGAATGGCTTGGTAAGTGGCTCTTAGAGCTAATTGACTTAAGATACGTCCTGTTTTTAAGCCGATTTCTACCATTTCTCCAATTTTGATGTCCTCCGCAAACGGTTTTCCCCTTGCAGGCATCATGTTTTGGAAATAATCAGCCTCTTGGGATTGTAAGAAGACACTGACCATCTCGGCCTTATCCATTGGGGGTTTTACCCTGGATGCTTGTTCTCGCCATTTTATAGCATATTCCCGGAAGCTTTCCGAGGCTTTCTTTTTGAGGTTGGACAAAGAATTTCTGTCCGGAGCTATGTCCACATTGTATTGAAATTGCCTTACAAAATTGCGGTCTAGGTCATCCCATATGTGCCAATGGGAGATATCTTGGTCTATATACCATTCAGAAGCAATTCTGGTGAGGCTCTCTCCGAAGTAGGCCATTAACAGCTCCTCTTTTCAACAAGCGCCCCTTAGCTGGTTACAGTATCGCTTTAAGTGAGCAATCAGGTCTCCATGCCCGTCATATCTTTCAAAATTTGGCGTCTTAAAGCCTACAGGTAAATGCACGTGAGAGAACATGCACAAATCAGCATATGACACGCTCTTTTGGCCACTCAGGCCTTGTATATTCTTGAGGCTTTGCTCAATGCTTTTCATTTTTCGTGCTATCTCCTCTTGTTCAGGATTCCTCACGGCTTTCTCATGTTCTACGGGAGACTCAAATTGTGGGTGTTGAGGATAGGAATTTGGGGTAACCCGAGCAGTGTCCAATTGGAATTGGGGAGCTTAGAAAGTAAAAGTTGATGGTTTGAAGGTTTGTCGAGGCAGTGTTGGTTGTGACATGCTAGAGGTTGGTGGTGTTGTGAACACTGTAGATGATATTCCTGAAGATGGTGCCTGGGGGAAAACCTCAGAAGGCATACCAGCAAAGTTAGTTGACGTGGTAGGGTACCCAAACGGGATGAATGGGTCGGTCACTGGGATAGGGACATTGGTGGTTCCTCCCGTCTTGGGGAGCAATTCAGGGAACACAGGGATAGTACTAGGTGGTTTCCTGCCATTGGACCAAGCGTCCCACATTTCTAGCATACGGTATCATAGCCTTCAATTTTCCTCAGCAGCTACTGACTCTGACTGCGGGATAGCTGATACCGGCTATCCTCGGGCTCAATGATGGGTAGATGACTTTCTGAGGTCATGGCGATACTTCCTTTAGATCTCGTGAAATAAGGGTGTGAAGCCAGATTACCACCACAAAATCAACCACCTAAAAATAGAACATGTTCTTTTAAAGCACACACAACAAACTGGTTAGTTTGAGACATTTAAACACATAGGGAATCGCATATTGGGGATGCAATGCACCTAAATAGTTAAAAGTTTTGCTAAGATATTTTTGCAACGGCTACGTGTTTCATCCCAGCTTTATTGTCTCTATCTTTTGCTTTCTTAATTACTTTCTTTTAGGGTTATGATCGAATCCTACGTGGATTGCCTACGTATCATGACGCCGCATGAATCAGATCATTACGTAGTTTAGGGGATAGATATAAAGTAAAAAAGTGCATTTTTTTATTTAATTAATAAAGGATATCTCTCTTCTTCTTTTTTTTTTGGGGGGGGGAGGTTCATTACAGGGAATTAAAGTACTGACAACAATACAGGCTCAAAACAAATGACAAAATAATTTAAATCTCTAGAAAGCAGTAAAGTACAGACTCAAAAGCTGGTTGATCAAAAGTACATGAGAGCTTCTATTGGTCTTCTTGGAGCCTTTGGGGCATTAGCTGGTCTTTGCACGGGCCTTCGCGCAATATCTTCTTGAAGACGGTCCAAGTCATCCATTACTTGGTGGACGAAGGTCATCATAGAAGCGAAAAACATGGACCTAGTCATGTCTTCACACTCGTGACATTTCATCACGACATAGTCAGTTATTTCCTTGATCCTAGTTCTGATGACTCCTTTCTCTTGAAGCAGACGCCCGATCTGTTGTGCCCGAGCTTCCAACACTTGTGCAGTTATGTTGTTTTGGTCCTGCAGCTGTTGCACGCTTTCTTCTAGTTGGCAGATTAGTGCGTAACAATGCTCTTTTTCTGTTTTAAAATCTTTGGTTTGCTGGACCATCTCATTCCCAAGGGCAAATAACTTTTCCTTTAGAATTGTTATTTCTTTGCCATATTTCTGTCTCAAATGGTGGGCCTGTTCTTCTGCTCCCTTAGCTAGTTTTGTTTGAGCATCTAACAAATCCTTTTCGGTTTTTATCAAGTCAGTTGCATAGTCATGGACCTTCATTCTTAAGTTGTTGATGATATTTTCATCTCTCTTGCTTCTTACAAGTGTTTCGGCGGCTATCTTCATATTCCGGAGTTGGGCTCGGAGCACCTCGTTCTCTCGGGTTAACTTTCTCTTTTCACCTTCAGCTACCTGCGCCTGTAAATCATTATCAAATGCGAGGTTTCTCGATTTTTTCTCCAAGGCATGGATAGTGGCTTGATATTTCTTTTCTTTTCTCCCCAAGCCAACCGTTCTTGGATCTTGTCATCAAAAGGTTGAACATGAGGCCTTTTGGCGGGCCTTTTTGGCTCGGGCTCTGGTTCCTCATCAATGCAATTCCTTTTCTCGAACCATGCGGCATAGCCTGGATCTACTTCGCCTTTGGAAAGATCAGGTACTTGAGTATCCTCTTTAAAGTATCGGCATCTATTCCAGTTTTGTTGAATTAAAGCTTCGGGGAGTGGAGCTTTGGGATGTACCTCAATAACTTGGACACTCAAGTCTTCATACTCGGGTACTACTTGATATCTTCCCAATTGCCTCAGAACCCTTTGGGGTATATATGGTTGAACACTTCTCAAGCCCATCAATAGTAAATAATTATTTGTGGCTGACATATATATAACTTCCCTCGCCGGGAGCCATCCTAAAGTCCACTCAATCTGATTTTCCTCTAAAGCTCTTAAATGGGCGATCCAAGCTTCAACCCCTTCCGGGGTGTTGTAGTCTTTCACTCTTTCTTCATAGCTTTTAATGAAGTTACTCTTGCTTGGACCGTAATTCATAAGTTTTGGATGATGGTGAAAATGTTCAATTAACCACATTTGTAGAAGAATGTTGCAACCTTCGAAGAATGTTGCCCCCGACTTACATCGCGTCAATGCCCGATAGATATCCGACAATATTAGTGGAGCGAGTGTGTGATCTTCCTCGTTAGTTAGGACTTGTGCAGTTCTAGCCATACAAATGTCAACTGTCCCCTTTTCATTTGGGAAGACCATGACACCCAGAAATACCACTATGAAGGCAAAACGACGGTGAACTTTCCAAGTATCTTTGCTTTGTTTGTTGTTCAAGCCTTTTTCATGCGTTTCAAATCCCTCTAGATGCCCATACCCGGAGTATATGAAGTAGAATGAGCAGCAGCCCTCCGTTCACATGGATCTTTCTTATTTGCTTACTTATGTTCATGATATCAAAGAAACGGCGTACTGACATGGGCCTCGGGAATATGAGCTATTGATTTCTCAAACCCCGACCAAAACCTATATAACCCGCTATTTCCTCCAAGGTGGGAGTGAGCTCGAAGTCTGAGAAGTGGAAGACATTACGGGCAGGATCCCAAAAGGTCACTAAAGCCTTGATTAGATCATTTCATGGCTTAACTTTCATAATATCGGTGAGAGCACCCAGATGTTCAACTACCCAGTCTTGACCCTCTTTGTCTAAATCATACCACCACATTTGGAGCTGTAGCGGAGCTTGCTCTACGGCATTCAATGGTGGATTCTGGACGGTATTCATTCTATATCTGTGAGCGGGTAGGGTTAAGGTTGACTCTAATTTTGAAAGACGAGACCAGCAGACTCTTTCAGCAAGAAAAAATCACCTAAAGGTGGCTATTTATGCAACATCGATCAAAACGGTCATTTTGCAATAGTGGCCCCTTCTTACTTTTGAATAAAGTTTTGAGGCCGAAGTAAGGCACTTTTCTGGGAAAAGTGATGCTTTATTGACAGACATGTCCGTTCTTAGCGAAAATAGCCCTTCGACAATGTAAGGTGTTCCAAGGCTATTCCGGCAAGAATGGCGCAAGATTTAAACGAAGCTGGGTCGGTTTCATTTTTGACCCATGGACATACTTTATTTATTTGTTTGAAAAAATTAGGGTCGGTACCGATGAGGTTTGCCTACGTATCTCACATCCGATGAGAATCAGACCCGCGTAGTTCGATCAGTTTTGACATCATTGGAAAAGCATGATATTGACTTACTTGCATTTTCTTTTTCTTTCTCTTTTTCAAAAATTTTGGTAGAGTTTCGAGGTATTTTCAAATACCAGGATTTTCAGAACCGGGTGAATTTTCTATCCTACCTAACTCTTGGTTTTTCTGTTGATTTTCTTTCCTTAGCTGGTCAACAAATAAGCCAAGACACATAGCACGTAAGATGCATCAGGATGGTCTTTTATTTCGGGTACACCTGTCCTAGACGGACCCAACCCCTGTGTTGAATCCCTAAATTCAAATGCACATGATACAAACAAACGTACCTACTAGGGATCCGGCGTGAGGCTATGTTATTCTAGGTTTAAACCTGGGGGTGTGTTCTAGACATGACTTACCCAAGCGGACAACTTGAGCCGAGGTGGGAACGATGTACTGGGAGCACGAAAGTCTACCCGGCCTAGTGGCTGATCCATCCTCGTTCTATTTGGTATAACCTCTAACAGAAAAGTGGGCCACGCGTACGTGTGCACCATATTTTTAGAAGACTCGGAAGGGAGGCGTAAGAAGACAGTTTAATAAAGTTCAAATAATATCAAAGCGGTAAATGAGCGGCAATTAGCACATTAGGCTCACAAAATACAGTAATATCAATAATCAGTAAAGCCAAGTAAAAATCACAATAACAAGCTCGAATTCTTAAACCCTGAACCGGAATTTCTGGGTTCGATCCCCAGTAGAGTCGCCAAAGCTGTCACACCTCCTTTTCCCGATAAGAATATGGGGGATATGGGAGTTTGTTTAAAAATTAAAGTGACATTAATCGAAATTGAATTATTTATTCAATTTCAGAGTCGTCACTTGGGATAATTTATGATGTCCCAAGTCACCGATTTATTTTAAATCCCAAATCAAGGAAATTTGACTCTGTTTTAAAGTCTGCGAAACCAGAAGACCGGGTAAGGAATTCTGTTAACCCGGGAGAAGGTGTTAGGCATTTCTGAATTCTGTAGTTTTAGCACGGTCGCTTTAATCATACCTGGCTTGATTAAATTATTTAATTACGTATTTTAAACCTAGGTATATTTTACCTTTTATCGCTTTTAATTATGGCGTTTATGGATTTAATCTTTGAAACAGACTATATGTGAGTAAGTTCGCTTTATTTGGGACATTAAAATTATGTCACGCGAATGTGTACACAATTAATTGTGCTTTATTAATTAAGATTGTTTGGCCCAAGTTGCGCGAACGCATACCTCGATTTAATTTTGGATATCGGAATCATGTCACGCGGACATGTACGCAATCACGATAGTAGTTTAAAATTCGCGCCTAAAGCATTTCTACCAGTGTTTAATTAAGGCATTTTATTTACTAAGATTATTTGACCATGGTCACGCGAACATGTACCTTGGTTTGTTTTTGGCATCACAACTATATCACACATGCGTGTACATAATTGTAATAATTAAGTTGATTATAAATATCTTAAGTTATGCTTATATCTCTAAACTAAATACTCTATGTCATGTGGCTAAGTATAAAGGTTCAATACTAGGTGATATGTTTGTTTGTATTAGATGGGGGCAGCCTATGTATTATCTATCAAGCAAGCCCAGATTTAAAGTTTGAGGCCTGATAAGGACTGTGTCTAAATGAACTCTAGCCCCATACGTATATTATTCGTTATTGGGCCTAGCTAATGAGTTCAGTTCAAAAGAATTTGGGTCTGCTTGAGTCTAATTGACTCTAGCTCAATGCATA
This sequence comes from Nicotiana otophora, assembly GCA_000715115.1. Lineage (NCBI taxonomy): Eukaryota > Viridiplantae > Streptophyta > Magnoliopsida > Solanales > Solanaceae > Nicotiana > Nicotiana otophora. Next base: position 3,051 of record AWOL01S0023298.1, on the reverse strand, counting down.
TTTTAAGACAGCTGAATGAATTCAGTCCAAATGATTTAGGCCTAGTGATCATTGAGTCCAAATGACTCTGGCCCAATACCATGTTATTAAGCATTCAATCAATTAAACATATTTAATTCAAGAAGGTTTGGGCCTCATAATGAGTCCGAATGACTCTGGCCCAATATTCATTTGTGGACAAATTACTCAAAAAATGATTTGGGCCTGATGATAGTGAGTCCAAGTGACTCTGGTCCAGTGCATATTTGTGTGAATGAGTTTGAAATTAAAATTTGTAACAGCAATTATCAGATTCTTACCTATATTTTGTTTATCTAAAAAAATATGAGTTAACATGGGTCTTGAGATACGAACAAAATAAAGCGAAATTTTGGTTAATTTTTGGATAATTTCCTACTATTTGCCTAAGTCTCTTAGTAACTCATGTTAAAGTGCTAAGTTTAAGACTCATTGTATATTTAAAAATAAAAATCACTGCCTTTACTTGAATTATCAATTCAATTTATTAGCCAAAATTTCAGAGTACAATCTCGTAGACCCAATTGATTTGGGCCTGAAAATGTACCCTGATTGTTATTAAATTTACTTGCAAAACCTAGTTTTTTCATGACTTAGAACTAATGGGATCAGATTTACTAAATTTGATTATTTTAAATAAAATGGTAAAACTATCAATAAAACCAGCACATTGTACAGGATAATATAATATAAAAGCTAAATTATTACATTAGTGATAACAAATCTATCTATTACTACTTTAATAAACTTTCTAAAAATGTGTGTGTGCTGTTTTTGCTTCTACTATTACACACGCACATACAGATTTTGTGAATATATATAAAGCTTTAAACAGGTTTTTTTTTATATAGTTTTAAGGACCTTTTAACATAAAGCTACCATGATTTAAATGACTCAAACAGTAAATATAACTTATCACTCTCAACCAAATAACTTTATGAAATATTCAAATAGAACACAGATTTGTTGATAACCAGTAGAATCATAGCCATGATACAGCAAGATTTAAACATTTATATTATTAAAGAAAGTACCTTGATAGCAGCAGAAACAAATAAGTAAGAAAATAAGTCTCTGAAAACTTTAAGTAAAGCAGCAGCAATGAAACCCAGTAAGGTAGGAAGAACAACCGGATTTTTAAAAGAAAACAGAAAAGGATTGTATATTTTTGTCTCTGAAAAATCAAGATTGATCTTCAGAAGTTTTTCTTTTGGAAATGAAGAGAAAACCTTAAGGTAGTGTAGAGATTTCTGTGTGTTTTTGTGTGTGTAGGTGTGTAGCCATTTTAGTGTGTATATTGTGTGTCTTAATGTATCCCCCCTATAGTAAAAAGGAAAAAGTGTATTTATAGAGTAAAAGGAGTGAAAAGGGATGAGAATTAGGGTACCAAAGATTCTGCCAAAATTCCCTATAAATTAAAAAAATTGCATCTTTCTTAACAGAAATGGACAGCTGTCCAATTTCTAGTACCTTCCTTATCTCAGAAAAGGGACAAGTGTCCAATTTCTGGATATTTTTGGATCTTATCCCTATTTTCCTACTCAGTATTGAGACAATTGTCCCTATTCTAGAAGTTTCTAGTATTTTCAGAATTAGGACTCCCAAACTCACCCTTAAGGGTCTTGGAATTACCTCAGAACCAGATTAGTTCTGGGCCTGAGTCAGGTGACTCTGGGCCTAAGGACTTGGGCTCTTAAGCTTTTTACAAAGTTATGGCTTGTCTATTCAGACATGCCCAATTTATGAGCCAAGTAGAACAGGCCACTTCAGTGAGGCCCAGTTCTTAACCAAACCAAATAATAGTAAAAAATAACGGCCATTAATTTAACAAAATAAACAACAAAGCAGGAATATTAAAAATAAACTCAGAACTAATAAAGATAAAATAAATAAATAAAAAATAGAAAGCAAAAAAGGAAAAATAAAGTAATCTAATACTGTTTTTTACTTTATCTTAGTTAAGTTTGTTTAATTAATTAATTAATGTAAACAAAATAACAAACAATAAAAAAAAAACAGGAACAACACAAAATAAAATGCGTAATAATATAAAAATTAAGGAAAACAGAATATATTTAAGCACTGATTTTATATGTTTTTTTAATTAAGTTTATTTAATTAAACAATTTAAACAGAATATCAGACATTAATAAAAATAAAAAAGAAGAACAGTAATCGACAATAAACACAAAATATAAAGATGAAAAACAGGAAATAACATAAAATATACCAAAAAATAGATCTAGCCGCTAAACACCCTCATGCCAAGACTCCCATCTAGGATCTGAGATCCTTGATGGGAGATCTTGGCACGAGGATTATTAAACGGACTAGGTTGGACTTAGGGTTTTGAAAAACAGATCTAGGGTTTCGGAGATCCTAGATCTAAGATATATGATTATTGGTGGGGTTTTGGGGGATTTGGTTGGTAGGGTGAGGTTCAGGGAGGTGAGGAGAGTGTATGGGGTAAGTTTGGGTGGCTTTGGTGTGTCGCCGCCGCCGTAGGCGATTTCCGGCGACGGCTTAAGGCGGTGGTTAGAGAGATGGGTTATGGGGGTCGTCTCTAGGGTTTGTGGGTGTTTTAGAGAGAGAGGGGTGTGAGAGAGGGGGTGAGACGGGAATGAGGGGAGTAGGAGAGGGTTTGGACATATATATACTTAGAGGGAAGGGAGTTCTGGGCCATTGGATCTATTGAAGATCAACGGTCAGAATCAATTGGTGCTTGAAACGACACCATCTAGGTTTAGGCAGGATTTCAGACGGGTTAGGGGATTGGGCTAGGTAATTTTGGGCTAGATTTTGGGAATTGGGCTGGTTTTTACACTAGCCCGGTCTGATTAATTTAATTAGTCCCCTAATTAATTTAATTAACTCCAAATATTTTAATTAACTTAACTAAAAATCCTAATTAAGTACTAGAATATCTTAATTTGTAAAATTAATTAATTATTTACCCTTATTATTTAACTTATTAATCAATCCTAAGTTATAACAAGTAAAACTACTAATTTTAACATTAAAACTAACAATGTC
>AWOL01S0023296.1:5639-73480 GCA_000715115.1 Nicotiana otophora | reverse complement strand
ATTTACGACTCTTTGAGGCAAAGTGTTGTTATTTATAGACATTGGCCATGTGTGGTATGCATAGTATATTTTCTGANTACAGCTCAACTCTATTCAGGCTAGTAGGTCATCAGGTAAGCTCTTATTTTCTGACTTTCAGTATTTATGATTTACGACTCTTTGAGGCAAAGTGTTGTTATTTATAGACATTGGCCATGTGTGGTATGCATAGTATATTTTCTGACTGCATGCAAGTTGGTTATAGTCTAGTGTACGGAGGAAACTCTGGCAAAAGTTTTCCAAAGTCTCTAAAAGTAAACATTCGAGGACGAATGTTCCCAGGGGGGGAATGATGTTACACCCTATATTCTTTTGTACGTAAAACTGCGTCGTGAGCAAACTAATGTAGGACCCAAAAATGAGATCAGCTTTGAAAATATATAAATCAAGTTAATCATGTTACCTCGGCAGTTACAAATATTGAATATCATGAACAACAAGTACAAAGAGGGTTGGAAGATTTAGAAGCTAAAGGAATTGAAGAAAATAATGTTTTGTCGAAAGCCGACAAATTGGGAATGTTATAGCATGTACTTTTGGGAGGAGACCAGGGTGTTTTACATGATAAGGAGGTTATGTTACGAGTTATGTTATTCGTATGATAGTCGTATGTTATGTTTTGAAGTCAAGCGAGTGGTGGAACAAAAGTCGATGAAAGTCATCACAAGTTGCGTTCATAAATTTTACTGAAACGTTAGGACAAATGTAACTTAACTTTTCTCCCAATATACTTCGAGTTATGGGGTGTTCCACACATCCAATTAAATATCTATGAGTTTAATTTCCAACTCATTAAACCGTTTGTCAATACGATATCTGAGTAGAGAGATATAGGTATGTTTGCGAGACTGCCCAGACTGTCACCTACTTGCTTAAACGAGAATCCAAAACTGGGCCAGTTCGGGTCGTCCAAAACTGGGCCAGTTCAGGTCGATCAAAGAGGCATTTTTAAAGGTCTATCCCCTTCATATATTAGGATAATAATAGGGTATAATAACAAGACTTAATCTCTGCAAAAATCCACCCAAAGAATTTCCCACAAACCCCAATTGATTTTCTCTCCCTTTCAAGTTCTAATTGGAGATAAAGCCTAGAGTTTGAACAACCAAGATAGGAGCTGAGTTATCCCACAAATAAGGTAAGTTTACTGCTCTCTTTAATCCAATCTTTATAGTTGTAGATTCATGGTAAGTTGTTCTATATTTGTAAGAACTTACGGGACGGTGATCGGAAGCCGTGAGTTCGAGTTATTCACTTGTAGTGGACTATTTTATGGATTGTTTTGTGGAGTTTTGGAGGAGGAAGGGTGTGGAGAAACACCATATAAATGCAGGATGTTAGGCTGTTCGTTTGTCGTAATATTTTCGGGGTTATTGACACTACTACGGTGGTCGTTTTGTGTATGAAGAGATTGGAGTGTGTTGGGCTGTTTTGTAGTATTGTGTGGTGTACATAAGGTTGGAAAATAATGTATATATGTTGTTATTATTTTTTTTGGTGTTGTTGGTATTATCTTGAATTTGGAGGAAGTAAGGATTATAGGGCAAATGTTATCCGTTTTAATACAAAATAAGCATGTCGTTCGTTATGCGATAGTTATACGTTTCATAACTTAATGATAGTATTATTATCATTGTTGTAGATTAAGGTGAGAAGAGGCGAGTTCAACTTGGTGATTGAAAAGAGTGTGATAAGGTATATTAAGGCTAAGCCTTCCTTCATTTTAGCATGATCTCGTAGCTACATGTGTTAGTAATGAGCCAAAAAGAGAAGTTCATATTCATGAATTTATTCACACTATTCTAGTCTCATAAGTTACAATATTATTCCTTATCGAGACTCTATATTCAATTTAGTATTGTCTTCTTCCAGTCAAGATAGCAGCAAGCCTATATATACAGTGTTACAGTATTTTCATTACCATCGAGCTATAATCGATGGGCAGGCCCCTATTGGGCAACCTCTGATCAGATGGAAAGTTATATACCGAGCCTACTGTGGCCGAGCGCCTATGAGCGAGCCCAGCATGGTCGAGATACATAGCCTAGTATGGCCGAGCGCCTATAAGCGAGCCTACTATGGCAGAGCAGTTATATATACCGAGCCTTATAAGGCCGGACAATTATTTTACTTACTATATTGAAGGAGTTGAGTCAGTATCAACAGGTAAGTATATCTCCAGATCATCTTTGACTCCCAATTACTTTCAGTTATTATATTATCAGTTCAGTTTCAACTTTCAGTTATGTTATTGCCTTATATACTCGGTACATTATTTTGTACTGACGTCCCTTTTCTGGGGACGCTGCATTTCATGCATGCAGGTTCAGATAGACAGACGGGTATACCTCCTTAGTAGGTGTTTCCAGAGTTCAGCGTGATCGATAAGCTCCATATCCTTCAGAGTTATCGGGTCTAGGTACATCTTCTGTGTGTATGTATATATATTATGGGTAGGTCGGGGCCCTGTTTTGATCACAATATATCTATCAGTAGAGGCTTGTAGACATATCATGTCAGTTAGTGCACTATGTTGGGCTTGTAGGCCAGGTATGTATATTTTGGTGGTTTGTCAGTTGTAGTAGTTATGACGGCCTTATCGGCCCAACTTTATATTGATGTTTAGTCAGCGCTAGTTTCTATTCAGTTTTATATTTTGCTTCGCAAATTGTCTTGCAAGGTGTCCCCATGGCCAAATTATGACATTATATGTTCAGAGTCCCTTAGTCGCAATTTGGTACACTAGGTTAGTTGAGGCACCGGGTGCCAGTCTCGCTCCCAGGTCGGGGCATGACATTGGCCTCCTCACGAAGTCGCAGAACTAATTCGGCCTTCTGCTGAACCTACATGATCAAAGCGTTAGTAGCCAATATCAAGTCAATACATAACAAGCTCCCAAAAATTTACATTACCCGTTCAATGAGCTCGGTCTTCTCTCGATGAGCTCTTGTCAGCTCGGCTCGAATGCTCACGATCTCCTCTTCTTTTTGCACATAGAGGAGAGGGCGTTTCTCTCCTCTGTAAGCTTTTTGAGATCAGCCTCACATCGGGCCTGCTCGGAGCAATACTTGGAAGACGCTTCTCGATGGAGCGTTGTAGCTTGTATAGAAAGAAAGAAAATCAGACTTAGAGAAATAAGAACAAACGCAAGCATGGTAGCATGGGCTAAAACTCACTTGGTTCAGAAGCCGCTGAGCCTCATCAAAAATGAGTGATGCATCAAGGTCGGAAACATCATTGACCCCTACGAAGCAACCATGAAATATATCGTCCCCTTCGGGAGCCATCCCCACTTCGGGGGTTCCCATGGACCGGGCATCCCGAAATTGCCCCTCGGAGAATGTGGGATCGGGCGGCGAATCATCGATATTAACTATGCCGAGCGAGTCACTCGGGGCATTCTCTTCTCTTTGAAAGGCCTCAAAACTAGACCCTTCGGTCACACCTACCGGTTGCTCATCACTGCAGGAGGGGTCATCAATAGCCGAGATCACCTCGATCTGCGGCTGAACTTCCTCGACCGTTACCGGCTCAGTAGTTATCGAAGCTTTGATGCTTTCCCTCTTCCAAGCCACCAGCAGGCAGTCGGCATCTTCTCTATCCTCGTCCTCATCTCGTAGCGTTTGGGCTACATCGGCAGACAGAACAGAGGGATTAGTCTTCAACTTTCGAGCCCTGCTTTTCTTGGGCTTTGGGGTATCTGGAGTCGAGGCCCTTCCCCTTTTCTTGTCTTTGGTCGTCTTGGGGGCCTCCTCTTCCCCGAGGGGAGGCGGCCTCATGACGACATTATCTCCAAGACCTGTATAAGTAGAAATCAAGTTAAAAAGAAGTATTTCACAGGAAATCATCAAACACGTACATGGGAACTTACCATGATTTTTGGCCTCCCATTGACCCTTGGCCAAATTGCGCCACAAGCACTCAACATACGAGGAAGTTGAAACCAGTTGTCGAACCCAACCTGCAAGGTCCTAGAACTACACCAGGAAACTAGGGGGAAGCTGCACCACAAAGAAAAATATAAATGAGAAGAGATAAAAGAAACGTAACAGGTAATCAAACATTATCGGTGAAGTTCTACTTACGCTTCATGTTCCATTTAGAAGAATGGAATCTTCTCGGCGGGTATTAAATCGGAGGTCCTGACTCGGACAAACCGGCACATCTATCCTCGATCCTTGTCCTTGTCTATGCTCGAGAATAGCACCTTCGTGGCCCGGCGCTGAAGCCTTATCAGTCCGCCCGGATAAAGACGGGGGCTGTATAGCCTAATGAGATGATCGAGGGTGAAAGACATCCCCTCGATCTTGCTCAAGAAGAATCTGAGCAAAATAACAATTCGCCAAAAAGAGGGGTAGATCTGGCCTAGGGTTACCCAATATTGGCGGCAGAAGTCGATTATGGCGGGATCGACGGAACCCAGTGTGAAAGGGTAAGTATACACACTTAAAAACCCTTTCACATGAGTGGTGATGTCCTCTTCGGGGGGTAGGAATCACCACCTCCTTATTCTCCCAGCAGCAATCCTTTTTCACCTGCTCGAGATCGCCTTCGGATATCGAATAGATATATCTAGACATGGGCTCGCATCGGCCAGGAACCGAAGAGGGTTTTTCGACTTTAAAGTCGGAAGTAAGTTCACATGGCCCGAGGATGCACTCTTCAATACGTGGCTCTACCGGTGTTTTGCCACCGGCCGGCCGCGACGAGGAGGCTTTTTCTTCTTGAGGAACGGATTTTGATGTTTTTGCCATTGCTATATGAGGTTTAATGAAGAAGAAGGCGGAATTTGTTCTTTAGAGATTAGCAAAAGGAAACCGGCAAAGTTGATGAACTTGAAGATAATACAAGAGTTTTTTGAGGATTAGAAGAAGTTTGAAAGTAAATTTTAAGAGGATTATGAAGGTGGTCTATTTATAATAGCCACTTTAACGGTTTGAAAACACTAGTGGACGACCATCAATTGGCGTTAATTAATGACCTTGGGAACTGTACAGATGCGACGCTTCAATCGCTTATGTCGCTTACGTCAAGATGTTGACGTCATAATTGGTCGAGGTACTAAATCGAAGGCTCAGCTCGTTTCTTGTCGTTACATTCCAAGAAACGAGGGGACTATCTGTATACGGTCAAAATCGGACCTACCCGATTTTGCTGTTTGATCGAGACAAGGGAGTTGCGTCGGGGATATCCTCATAATAAATCAGACCCGAGCTCGAAGATGAGACATCAAGCCTAGAGATCGAAGTGTACGTTGAGACCGAGGCCAGCAATAATCGAGACCAAATATGACCGACTTCGAGGGCAGCATAATAACAGAATGGCGAGATATCAGTAATTGGTCGAAGATCACGGCGTGAATCTCGGAATGGATATTCGAGACTGGTCGAGGATCATGGCGTGAATCTCGGAACGGACCAAATTAGAAGCGGTTAACTTTATACAATTTCCTTCTGTAATTAGAGACATACCATAATTAGATTTCCTCTACTATATAAAGAGGAGTCCCAATCATTTGTAGGGGAGGATTCACTGATAAACATATACATATACGCTGCTTTCTTTGTCTTATTTATTGTTCATCACTGCTTGTTCCATCCTCTGCTGTTTTATTAACTAAACCTCGAGACTATCTCGAATCGAGGTCGAGGCATTATTTGCAGACTGGTTAGATTTATTTTTGTCCAATTTATCTATTTAATTCGTTATTTATCAATTGGTAATGGTTTAAATCACATATCCTTAAAACCACAATATAAGTTTAATTGTTACTCGATTTTCTGTGTAAAAAGAATCATATTAGGATATTCTCCGGACACGTGAAGAGCTACAAGCCTACAATTAGCAAAGTGAACGACGGTGTATTGTTTAGTGAAGTGAAAAAAAAAAGAGTGAAAAAAAAAAAGGAATGACAGTATATATGAAGAGATATTCCACTTCGATGAAGGGAAAGTAACTTGTGTCTTTCTACACAAACTTCTTTTGGTTGATCGCTCATATGAGGTGAATTTAAAGACTTTTGATTTAAGTGAAAATCTTATAAGTGAAGAGCGATTTTTAAATGATTAAACTCCTTGAAACATCTAATACTCTCCCCGCTTCAATTTGTTGCATCTTACTTTCCTTTTTATTATTACTTTTTAAACATCACCGTTCTCTTTAGTAGGTTTTTAGTTTTAACTTATCATTTGCCCTTAATGACGCTCTTTTATAGTAATACATAACTTGTTCGAGCCACAAGATTCAAATGTTATTGTTATTGTTTTAGACACATTTTAAATTTAATTAAGACTACAAGATTAAAATATCTTTTTTATATTCTTAAACTTTATGCCTAATCTATCCAATAACATATACGATGAAACGGAAGGAATACTAGGCAAGCAAGTAAAAGATAACGAAAAAGAATACTAGAGTGCACGTTGAAAAGCTTTCTGATAAAAGTACCTTTCATGAACTTTAGTGTGTATCACTGAAGGGTGTAGCATGATAATAAGAATTCAATTATCTTTAAACTGAGATTCCCGATTCAAGATTTGTAAACTTTGAGTTGAGCTTGAAATTGGTTTTGATAATTAACAAACATTTGTCAAAGAACCAAGTCTCTTATCAACAAATAGTTGTCAAAGAACCAGGTCTCTTGATTATATTTGTTGTGCTAATATACAGGGTTACAGCTATGTCAAGCAGATATCGAAAGAACCAGATCACCTGAAGATGTTGATCTGAAGCCTGAAGCTGATTCCTAAGTCAGAATTCCTTGAAGGTCTTATTTAGGGTGCTATAAGCATTACGTCAGTTGGAGGAATTCTGGTTAACCAGGATTCATTAATTATAAAAGTACTTGCATAAGAAGGAAAAGCGTATGAAAGAGTCTTTTAAAAATAAAATAGAATCCATTTAGGATTTGTTTTTCTTAAGAGGTAACCAAATTATTTTAGATCTTGGAGTTAAAATTGAAAAAGAATTTAGACGACCTCACTCCTATATAAAGCATCATATTACTGCTATTGAAGACTAACGCTAGTCGCATAGTTCAGAGAATTTATTCAAGGCAAATAGTAATTCATAGCAAAAAGTGCTTTCAAGGATTCAAGCTGCTTAACTTAAGAACTAGGTCCAAAAGACGAAACTGCTCAAGTTCCTAAGATGTTAAGGCTTGAGTCATTATTATTTAGTTATAAACTTTACTGTTTATTGAGAAGTGTAAATGTAGGTAAATAAATCTGAAGAGTTTGTTTAATTTTCTAGGCTAGAGTTTATAGTGTGAAAAGGGGTAACTACAATTGGGTTGACGGTAAGGTAAGGTAAGGTAATTGAGCTAGTCTCTTTTGGTTATTGAATTGTAACTAAAAATCACTCATTGAAGTTAGTGAACTTTTAAGACAAATCCTATGATGGTAGGTCATAATTTTTACTCCCTTGAGCAGGGAGGTTTATATGTAAAAATTATTGTGCTGTTTAATTTTGTATCTATTGGTATCTAAAATTCTTAGGTTAAAGAGCCAGGTTCTTTAACATGTGAAAACAGAGTACAACACAATTTACCCCCCCTCCCCCCTCCCCATGTCTAGGTGCGTCCTAAAAATAACAGTTGGTACCAGAGCAGGTTCTTTCAATCAAAGGCTAACACCTTGAAAGGATCTGAGATGGCTACACCTCCAGAAGTTCAAGAAGGACAATCACTACAAGGTCAAAGGCTAACACCTTGAAAGGATCTGAGATGGCTACACCTCCAGAAGTTCAAGAAGGACAATCACTACAAGGTTACCACTGTTCAGCAAATAGTACCAAGGATGGTGGAAAGAATAATGCATGAATTTCTAAAAGGCAAAGATTTAGAACTTCAAGACATTGTTCAGAAAGGTCCTAAGGTTCCCATGGCAAAAGATGACAAGGGAATAGTTACTAGCCTAAACAATAGAAGTAATATCATGATGAAGATGTCAAGGATATTCAGAAGAATGACAAGGCCACAAAGATCATAATATGTAGTATTAGACTTGACGAGTACAATCGTATTTCTGCATACACTAATGCTAAGCAGATCTGGGATACTCTGCAGGTTTCTCATAAAGGCAAAACCAGGTCAAATGATCTAATATTGACATGCTCACAAGTCAACGTGAGCTTTTGAAAAGATGAATTATTTTACAAGTTAAGATGAGGTGAAGAAAAAAAATGTGGTACGTGAACTGTTCTTGCTCCCAACACATGACGAAAAAAAGAGAAACTTTTCTCTCACTGACATCCTATCAAGAAGGGAGCCTGAGATTCAGTAATGGTAAGAAAGTAGATATCATAAGTATAGGTAAGGTTGGAAGGTCTCACTCCCATGCAGTTGAAAATATATTTTATGTTAAAGGTTTGAAATACAACTTGTGAAATGTGTGATAGAGGGAATCAAGTTTTATTCACTGCTAGTGTATGTAATGTCACTAATTTAAACAATGGAAACCTGGTTCTTAAAGGAAAAAAATCATAAAAATATTTATAAAGCTAATATTATGTTTTCTCCTAAAAATGAACTAAACATGTCTTAGTGTACCTGATATAATTCACTGTTGTAGCACAAAAGGCGAGGACATGTAATTATTTTTTACAATAAAATAAGCTAATTTTAAAAGACCTAATTATCAGTATTTTGTTCAAGGAGGATAAAATTTGTAATGCTTGTGCAAAAGGTAAGCATGTCAAGTCCTCCTTCAAATCAAAGAAATTGTAAGCACATTCATCCCTGGAACTACTCCACACGAATTTGTGTGGTCCCATGAGGATTTGAAATGTAGGTGAAAAATATACGTGTTTGTAATTTTTGATGACTAATCTAGGTCTGTATGGACTTTGCTTCTTGCATGTAAAGATGAAACATATGATTTGTTTATTGCATTTGTTAAGAAGTTGCAACAAAAAAGAAAAGCCAATTAGCTAGCATTAGATTTGATCATGGTACTTAATTTAAAAATTCTAGATTTTTGAATATTATGTGAGCCAAGGGATTAATCATAATTTTGTTGCACCTAGGACTCCTCGGCAGAATGGTGTCGTAAAAAAAGAAGAAAAATAGGACTTTAGAGTATGTGGCAAGAACCATGTTAGTTGCAAGTGGTCTTTCTAAGATTTTCTAGACTGAGGCTGTAAACATTGCTTGCTACATAATCAATAGATGCATGATTAGACCCTTGCTTGAGAAGACATCATATGAGTTATTTAAGGGTAGTAAACCTAATATACTTTACCTAAGAGCATTTAATAGTAAGTGTTTTGTGCATAATAATGGTTAACATACTCTGGAAAAAGTTGATACAAAAAGTGAATAGGGTGTCTTTCTTGAGTATTTTTCACATAGTAAAGCTTAAAAAGTGTTTAACAAAAGAACATTATGTATTAAAAAAGGTGTGCATGTGATTTTTGATGAAACTGATTACTCAGCTGATAAAAGTTTGTAGGATGCTAATGATGATGATAGTGAAATTGGATTCACACGAGCATATGTTGATGGATCAGATCAAGGTATTCCAAAAAATACTATCATACAAGGAGAGACAACACAAAATCACGGTTCTCTGGAAGCTAAGCATAATGTGCAATAGATAGGGAAAACCAAACAGGTCGACACTGGAACAAGGAGCAACAATAAGTCTGGTCCCTCTGTTGATCAGGACGGAATAATGATACTTAAGAAAAAAAATAAGAAACCAAAAGTATATTGGTTCTCATCCCATTCAGAATGTGATCACTCCGGTGGAAGTGACCCCAAAAATCCCTTGACAAGAACAAGGTTTTTCTGCCAACACTATATTTCTTTGATGACGCCAAAAGAAAAAAATTAGAAATATGTATATATAATGATCAATAAACCTAGTTTTCATGTGATAAAATATTTTATCACTGATCACGAGTTATTTATCTGTTTAGGATTTATTTTCCTTAAGACCTAACTGAATTGTTTTAGGTATTAGAGCTAAAATTGGAAAAGGATTCGATCGATCTCACTTCTATGTAAAGCATCATATTGCTGCTATTCAAGATTAATGTGATTCGCATAGTTCAGAGAATTTACTCAAGGCAAATAACTATCCATATCAAAAGGTGCTTTCAAGGATTCAAGCTGCTCAACTGAAGAATCTGGTCCAAAAAAAGAAGTTGTTCAAGTTATTTAGTTATTTAGATTTGAGTCATTATTCTTTAATTATAACCTATATCACTTATTAAAAAGTGTAATCCTAGGTAACAAAATCTGAAGAGTTTATTTAGCTTTTAGGCTAGAGGTTATAGTCTGAAAACTGATATCTACAATTGGTTGATTGTAGAGGTAAGCTACCATAGATAGTCTCGGTTATTGAGATATAACCTAAAATCACTCTTTGAAGTTAGTAAATTTTTTAGAAAAATTCTATGAGGGTGGGTCGTGCTTTTTACTCTCTTGATCAAGGAAGTTTCATGTAAAAAATTATGTTGTTTAATTTTTGCACTTCACTTTCTATTTATGTCTAGAATTGTCACGACCCAACCTCAACCTGTCGTGATGGCTCATATCATGATACTAGGCAAGCCGAGATAGAATGTCATAACACTTTCAAATTTGAAATATCCTAAAATAGTTTTATATAAATAAAAATCTCATAAAACGGGATAGAATGTCATAACTCAATACATAAATTTTTCAAAACCAAAGTGTCACTGAGTACATGAGCATCTACATAATGGCATAGTCTGGTACACTATCTAGAAAGTATAACTGAATAAATAAAATTGAAAGATATGGGAGGGGAGTCAAGGTCTGCAGATGCCAAAGCAGCTACCTCGATGATCTCCGAATGTCTAAACTCTGTGAATCAGCAATCGCCGTGATCAGAAATACCTAGATCTGCGCACGAAGTACATGGTGAAGCGTGAGTACAACCAATTCAATAAGTAACAAATCTAACCTTTGGACGGAAAATAGTGACGGGCTCGAATATTACAGCCCACATACATAATTAACAGTACGAAAATTCACGGAAAGTATGACAGTGATATCTCAGAAATTCATAATCTACAGGTAACGGTTCAAGAATTTAGACATGCTTCCAAGTTTAATAATTAAACTCAGAACAGATAAAATATGTGTTAAGTCTAAATAATACGAGGAATATGGCATCTCTATAGCTACATGCCAATATGCATATTATATGCAATGTAGCACCTCAAAGGCCTCGTGTACTCACCCTCTCGGAGTACTCAACCTGAGTGTCTCAATTCTCACTTATCACACTCAATCACTCAACACTATACGAGGCATATCCAGCCCAAATGTAAATAAGTCCGGGCAGATCCAGCTCAATGTAAATAAATCAATAATCATTGCGCTCATTGTGGGTGTTCAAACTCCGGAGGGGCAGATCCATCCCAAGCGCTATAATACGCCAAATACAGGCATGAATCAATAAAGTATGTTGCGGCGTGCATCCTGATCCCATAAATGTAACTCAAAAACAGGCCCTCAGCCTCACCCAGTCATCAATCTATCTAGTCTCGCGGGCTCATAACACTCATGCTAAGCAGCCCAAATCAATGATACAAGATATAACTATATACTACAATAGAAACTGGAATATTGTAATGACCCGGTCGGTTGTTTTGAGTATTATAACCATGTTCTCCTATTTACTTCTCAATTTATGCCTTACAGTTGTCTTATGACTTACCGGGTTAGTTGGTTCGGGTTCGGAAGGATTTCGGAGTGAATTGAGACACTTAGTCTCATAATTGAAAACTTGAGTTAGAAAAGTTGACCGGATGTTGACTTATGTGTAAACGACCTCAAATTTAAATTTTTATAGTTTCGTTAGCTCCGTTGGGTGATTTCAGACTTAGGAGCGCATTCGAAAAATTATTTGAAAGTCCGTAGTGAAATTAGGCTTGACATGGCGAAAGTTGAATTTTGGAAAGTTTGACCGGGAGGTCGAAATCTGATTCTGGAAATTTAGAAGAGGTTTGTCATGTCAGTTATGACTTGTGTGCAAAATTTGAAGTCAATCGGACTTGATTTGATAGGTTTCGGTGTTGAATGTACAAGTTAAAAGTTCTTAGTTTCATTAGGCTTGAATTGGGGTATGATTCGAGATTTTGGCATTGTTTGAGATGATTTGATGTTTCGATATGCTGTTTTAGCATTTGATGGTATGTTTGGTTGAGGTCCCGAGGGCCTCGGGTGAGTTTCGGATGGTTAACAGAATGAATTTTGAATTTGGAACTTGGCTGGAATTTTCTGGTGCATGTATCTGGTTTCCTTCTTCGCGTTCGCGAGAGGGATCTCGCGTTCACGAAGGGGTACTTGAGGTAGGCAAGATTTCCTTCTTTGCATTCGCAAGAGGAGTCTCGCATTCGCGAAGAGGATTTGGGGGCAGGCAGGGTTGTTCATTGCGTTCGCGAAAGGTTAAATAGCTGGTGAGGACTTTTGCATTCGCGAAGGTTCGCAGGTAAAGAATCGTGTTCGCGAGCTGTGACTCGTGCTCGCGAAGGGAAATGTTTGGACTGCACAATTTTGTGCTTCGCGAACGCGAGGGACCTGTCGGGTTCGCAAAGAAGGAATGCCTCGACAAAATGTTTAAGTTCTAAAAATGGGACTCCATTTTTGACGAATTGGAGCTCGGTGGAAGAGGCGATTTTTGGAAAATATTTAAGGAAAACAATGGGGTAGGTGTTCTTAACTCAATATTGGTCAAATTAGCATGTGCATTACCTCGCGTGGTTTTGAAGTTTGCAAATGTGCAAATAAAACTGTGACTGAGTGCAAAACAATAATTTAGCAGATAATTTCACAAGTACACGACCTTTGTGGGTCCCAACATATCAACATATTATTCAACTACACAGCTCCATGAAATTGACCAAGTCACAATTCCTACGGTGCACGCCCACACGCGTTATTGATGCATCATATCATTGTTGTTAAGCTGTTTATCATGATTTCTGAGAGCCCGAGAGACTGGAGAGGTTGATGACTGAGTGAGGCCAAGGGCCTAATTGTGAGGATATTTATGGGATCTGGCTGCACGCCGCAACATATTTTATTGTTATATGCCATGATTGCCTTGATATAGCACTTGGGCTAAAGGATCCCCTCCGGAGTATGTACACATACCCAGTGAGCGCAGATACCTACTGAGTGCGAGTGCCGAGTGCTTAATGTTGAGTGATTGAGAAGAATGAGTGACTGAGAGGGATGAGTGATTGTGAGGAAAGAGTGACTGTAAGGCTGGAGTGAATGGGAGGACTGAGTGACTGTTACTCTCAGAGGATGCATTGATTCCATTATTGCTACATTTCAGCTGTCATATATCATTGTTTTGGAAAACTCTAAGAGACATTATTTCTGTTTTAGTCAAATTTGATATGAAATTACTGTGGAGTTTTAAATGTTGAATTTGAAAGCATGCCTACTTTTTCATGTTGGAAATTACTGTATTTGGACTTAGCTATGAAGCACGTCACTACTTTCAGTTCTTTAATTATTATTGTTACTTGCAGAGTCGGTTGTACTCTTACTACACCCAGCATTTCGTGTGCAGATCCAGGTGATCCCAGATATAGTGGGTATTGACTCTTTAGCACAGTTAATTTTTCGGAGATTCTGAGGTAGCTACCGTATTTTGCATACCTTGTCTCTCCTTCCCTATCTCTTTGTTTACTATATTTGGTCTTAGACTATTATATACCGTATTTTCCAGACTTGTAATGTATAGATACTGATGTACTCAGTGACACCGAGTTTTGGGAGTGTTTGTATCGATATTTGCGAGATTTATTTTGTATTGTATTTAAATATTATGTTTTTAAACTTAAAGGAAATCGTGGGTTATTGATGTTGTCGGCTTGCCTAATATTGAGATAGGCGCCATTACGATAGGTTAGGATTTTTGGGTCGTGACAGATATGATATGCAATGATGAATGCGACTGAGTAGATGACATCAATTAAGCAAAACAACTTAACATCAAAGATCAACCACTGCAGGGACCCAATAGTAAGCCTAAACATATTTTCCAGCATTAATCACAGCTCAAGTGCTTTAACACTTAGAGTACAGTAGTAATGTTCAGATAAGATAACTACACAATTCCATGAAATCGACTAAATCATAATTACTACGGTGCACGCCCAAGCGTCTGTCACTAGCATGCACGTTACCTCAACACCAATCACTTAACACGAAATTTGGGATTTCATACCCTCATAACCAAGTTTAGAAGTATTACTTACCTCAAGCCATGCAAAACTATACTCTAACAAGCCCTTGCCTCGCGAATCGTCCTCCAAATACCCTGAATCTAGCCAAAAATAATTTGATAAAATCAACATGAGCTAAAGAAATCAATTCCATATAAAAATTCTAAGTTCTTAATCAAAAGTCGAAAAGTCAACTCAAAAGCCAACCCCTAGGCCCACGTCTCGGAATTCGATGAAAGTTACAATATTTGAAAATACATTCAACCACGAGTCCAACCATACAAAAATTACTCAAATACGATACCAAAATCTCGCTCAAATCCCCAAAATTCGGCCTAAGAAGTTTTCTCAATTTACTCCAATCTTTCAACCCAAATCACTAATTAAAGGATGAAATCAAAGATATAATCATGGAATTTAACCAAAACTAAGTAAGAATCACTTACCCCAATCACTCCCTTTAAAATCTCTCCAAGAATCGCCTCCAACCGAGCTCCCAAAATCAAATTGTGAAATAAACTCAAACCCTCGTTTTTGAAACTTTAAATTCTGCAGAGTTATCCCTTAATTGCAATAGTGGAAAATTTTTCGCGATCGTGAAGCACAAACTCAGCTGCCCTGAAAATTCACCTTATGCGAACGTGAAGCACTGCCTCCTCAGACCTACACGATCGCATCCCCCTTCACGCGATCGTGAAAAACAAACGCGCGTGAACCCAGCTGCCTCACTTTCTCTTCGCGAACGCGGCTTATCCCACGTGTTCGTGATACATTAACTGCTCCAGCTACGTAATCGCATACCTCGCCACACAACTGCGTAGAACGAATTCCCATCAATGACCAACAACCTTTCGTGATCGCGGACCTATCCACGCGATCGCATAGGAGGAAACGAGAACACTCCACACTAGCAAGCTTCGGCAATCCTCCATGTTCCACTTTTTATCCGTTAACCATCTGAAATAACCCGAGTCCTCCAGCACCTCAACCAAACATACCAACAAGTCCTAA
Source organism: Nicotiana otophora (assembly GCA_000715115.1). Classification (NCBI taxonomy): domain Eukaryota; kingdom Viridiplantae; phylum Streptophyta; class Magnoliopsida; order Solanales; family Solanaceae; genus Nicotiana; species Nicotiana otophora. The sequence continues at coordinate 58,216 of AWOL01S0023296.1, read as the reverse complement.
AGCACGATACAAACTTAGTCGAGCCTTCAAATTACATCAAACAACGCTAAAACCATGAATCTCTTATCGATTCAAGCCTAACAAACTTATGAACTTCAAACTTCTACATTCGACGCCGAAATCGATCAAATCAGGTCCGATTTACCTCAAATTTTGCACACAAGTCATAAATGACATAACAGACCTACTCCAACTCCCAAAACCAAAATCCGAGTACGGTAACCACAAAGTCAACTCTCAATTTCCAAAACTTCTAATTTTTCAATTTTTTCCATTTCAAGCCTAAATCAACTACGGACCTCCAAATCACTATATAGATACACTCCTAAGTCCGAAATCACCCAACGAAGCTATCAGAACCATCAAAACTCTATTCCAGAGCCATTTACACATAAATCAACATCCGGTCAACCTTTTTAACTTAAGCTCCCAACCTTGAGACTAAGTGTCTCAACTCATTCTGAAATATCCTCGGATCCGAAATAACTACCCCGGTAAGTCACATAGCAGCAATTAAGCATGCAATAAATAGTAAATAGGGAAATAGGGCTATAACACTCAAAACGACCGCCGGGTCGTTACATCATCCCCCTCTTAAACAAACGTTCGTCCTCGAATGGGTCTAGAAATATACCTGGAGTCTAAAATAGGCGTGGATAGTTGCTCCGCATCTCCCACTCTGTCTCCCAAGTAGCCTCCTCAACTGTCTGACCTCTTCATTGCACCTTCACCGAAACTATGTCTTTTGACCTCAATTTTAGAATCTGCCGATCCAAAATGCCCACCGGCTCCACATCATAAGTCAAATCACCATCCAACTGAACCGTGCTGAAATCGAAAACATGAGACGGGTCACCAACATACTTCCATAGCATAGAAACATAAAATACCATATGAACACTCGACAGACTAGGCGGCAAGTCAAGCTTGTAAGCCACCTCTCCAATCCTCTGAAGTACCTCAAACGGTCCAATATAACACCCTTCATGTGTGAAACCTTGAGCAGTACCTTCTCCCCCACCATGTAAGCAACACCGCGAACCTTCCGATCGACGTAGCTCTTCTGTCTAGACTGCGCCATGCGAAGTCAATCCTGAATCAATATAACCTTGTCCAAAGCATCTTGTACCAAGTTAGTGCCCAATAACCAGAGCTCACCTGGCTCAAACCATCCCACCGGAGACCGACACAGTCTCCCATATAAAGCTTCATACGGAGCAATCTGAATGCTCGACTGGTAGCTGTTGTTGTAGGAAAACTCTGCGAGCGGCAAAAATCGATCCCAAGAACCCCTGAAATCTATGACGCAAGTGCGTAGGATATCCTCCAATATCTAAATAGTGTGCTCGAACTGCCCGTAATGTTGTACTCAGCTCAACCTGTGTGCCTAACTCTCGCTGCACTGCTCTCCAAAATTGCGATGTAAACTGCGTGCCCCGATCTGAAATGATGGACATCGGCATATTGTTAAGGCGAACAATCTCGCGAATGTAAATCTCAGCCAACCACTCCGAAGAATAGGTATTCCCAACTAGAATGAAATGCGTGGACTTGGTCAACCAATCCACAATCACCCAAATAACATCAAATTTCCTCGCAGTTCGTGGGAGCCGAACTACAAAATCCATGGTGATACGCTCTCATTTCTACTCCAAAATTTCAAGCCTCTAAAGCAATCTGAAACCAACCCGAGGCCCTCGGGACCTCAACCAAACATACCAACAAGTTCTAAAGCACGATACGAACTTAGTCGAGCCTTCAAATCACATCAAACACAGCTAAAATCACGAATTGCGCATCGATTCAAGCCTAATGAACTTATGAACTTCCAACTTCTACATTCGACGCCGACACCTATCAAATCAAGTCAGATTGACCTCAAATTTTGCACACAAATCATAAATGACACAACAGACCTATTCCAACTTCCGAAACCAAAATCCGAGCCCGGTAATCACAAAGTCAACTCTTGATCAAACTTCTCAATTTCCAAAACTTCTAATTTTTCAATTTTCGTCATTTCAATCCTAAATCAACTACGTACCTCCAAGTCACTATCCGGATACACTTCAAAGTCCGAAATCACCCAACGGAGCTATCGGAACCATCAAAACTCCATTTCAGAGCCATTTACGCATAAGTCAATATCCGGTTAACCTTTTTCAACCTAAGCTCCCAACCTTGAGACTAAGTGTCTCAACACATTCCGAAACATCCGTGGAACCGAAACAACTCCCCTGGCAAGTCACATAGCAACAACTAAGCATGAAATAACTAGTAAATGGGACTACAACACTTAAAACGACCGATCGGGTCATGACAAGAATTCTTAGGTTAAAGAACATGAAAGAACCATGTTCTTTAACACGCAAAAATCGAGTATGATACAATTCATCCCCATCCTCTTGTATCTAGGTGCATCTAAAAAATAACAAAATCTTTTCACTAAAAGATTTGACTCAAAATTAGTGATCAACTTACTCAATGTGAATATGAATGTGAATTATTCAAATGAAATAACCTTACGGGTACTCGATGGTTAAACTGTAAGGAAGAAAATTATATATGCCACACGCCAGGCAATTTATCCATGACCTTGATGGGTTGCTTTTGAGAATAAAATAAATAAAATAAGAGATGAAGTACATTGAACATTTGACCCTTCTCCTACCGATGGATCTCGTTTGGACATAAAAATGGTTATTTTTGGGAAAAATCATTTTTAAAATTTGAAATTATATTTGGATATACATTTCACTTGAGAAAAGTTACAGTTTTGTGAGTGAAGAAAAAGAATTTAAAAAAATTTAAAAAATAATTTTTCGAGAAACTCATTTTCGAAAAATTACAAAAATATTTTTGAAAAAGATATTCGGAAAAAACAATTATGGGCAAACGGGTCCTTTACGTTGCATTATTAAGAAAAGCACATTCTCAAATCGCCAACTACCTCCGAGTACGTCAGCCCATACGCAAGTTTAGAATCTTTCATATGGGCGTGCTTTTTACTGTTTAAATCCCCACTTAACAAGGATTTGTCTCATTTGGATTGGTGGTTGGATTTGGAAAAAACTGAAATAAGATACTTATAAATATTGAATAGCTTAGCCTCTATTCATACTTGATCACTTTTATTCCCGTTAGAAATTTACTTGTCGATAGAAATTGTAGAAACTTTTTACTACTTTTTTATTTTTACTTTTCATTTTTAATTTCATTTCATATAATATTGGACTTAGCCGAGTTTAAATTAAGCGTCATGAATAGTAAGGATTTATTTAGCTGATTCATTTTGCTTGGCATTGAGACATAGTCATTATTATTGTTGTTTTGAGCTATACAATCGAATCGTTAAAAGATGATTCGTGATACAACTTAACAATATTGTATCCAAAACCATGTTTTTATCTTCTTTCTTTGCTTATTATTTTGTCAAAGCTCCTTATGGATTGTTTACAAGTCTGACCCAATAATTGCGATCACGCTGCCAACACATCAAAATTTGGACTTGTTGTTGGTTACCTCATATTTATAGTAATATATATATATATATATATATATATACCCACATTTAATAAACTGTTTCTCTATCCTGGTTATGTATGTTTATCTATGATAGAAAAATAAAAAATTAACATAACATAAAATTTTAATAAATGTATTACCGAGACATTTTAAGGGTTAGAATTTAGAAAAACTAAAATCAAAATAGTTATTTTTAACGAATTAAAAGTAGCATCCTGATATACTAAAGTCAAAGGTTTTAGGTTCAAATCTTTGGGTTGCGAATTTAGAAGTTTTTGGTAGAGAGCTATTACCCTTAATATAGCTATACAATACGAATTTGAATTAGTTGAGTCAGTGATTTTAAATATCATATTGTTAAACAAGAATATATATGTATATCACCCTTAAGTTCCGTGTTGTGCTTTTGGGATAAATTGAAACATGTTCGATATGTTTTTCCATATTTAAGCTAGTACCTATAACATGTTTGGTCAAGTTTTTGTTTAGTCAAAAGTATTATGGTATGCATATGTTACCCCAACTTTGCATTTTCTTAGTTTCTTCCATAGATGCAATGACTTTTTTTTTTATAATGTATTTCTTCTTTTTTGTTTTGGCCAAATGTATAAATAAATAAATAAATAAAAGCTTGGCGAAGCCTAGAACTCCATTTTAGCCAAATAAAAAAATTTCAGCCAAAGTAATGCAGCACCAATTGTGTATTTCTTATTATTCTTCTTTAGATGCAATACCTGTTTATTTTAAATGAGTATTTCTTTTTTGGCCAAATTTGTAAAAATTACTTGGAACTCACTTATTTTTGGCAAAATAAAAAAAATTAGCCCAAATTATGGAGTTTTAGCCAAGCATTTAACAAATTTGACCCGAAACAGATGATTTAAAAAATTAATGAATTTTAAAAATACAAAGTATAAATTATTATTTTTTAAAATTCCACGTGGATTGAAAAATTCATGTGGAAGGCGAGTGTATGCCACTTTCGTGGGATGAAATCGTTCGAGAGGTAAATCCTTTCAAATATCCAATTGTAGGGAATAACAAGAGCACTAATAATCCGAGCCAAATTTAAGAATATTTTTAGGTATTCTTATTAAAGAGAGTTATTACAAAGTGGAACTGCTCTAGCTGTGAAAGTCCCCCAACAGTCCTCATTCAAAGCATGTTAAAACATAGATCAGTTTATGCGTCACGCCTAATAATATTTTTGTCATTCAGAAGGTATTTTTTATACTTTAAAGTAATGCCATTTTAACAACTTGCGGGGAATCATACATGTTGGGACTAGTTCTATATAAAGGTTGCTATAGAAGGAGAAATTCTGTGTCAAATTTGTGAAATCATTTTCATTTTTCACAAATATCTAAATCATTTTTGAACTCTTTAATTAGGCTTCAAGTCTTTGAGAAGCTGACATTTTCCATGGCTTCAAATGTTGCTAGAAGGTAAGTCATCCATCATTTGTTCTTCAACTTGCTTTATATGAAGTCTAACGAGAACGATATATATAGGAGAAATAAAGAACTATACCTTATCTTCTTTGTTCCGTAACTACTATTTCTTGAGCCTGAATTCTTCGTTTCATGTATCTTATACATTTTTGTTTATAATATCTTATTGACTTAACATGTATTAATAACTGTTTGAACTGTGTGTTGTAACAATTTATCTTACTGTTTATGTTATTACTTGAAACGACTAGGCAAAATTTATCTCATAAACCTATTTTCTATCAAAAATATATTTCTAAGTTACGCTGATGATACGTACATCTAGATAAAGGATTTAACTTATACACAACAACAATGTAAAGAATTTTTACTCTACCGATGCAATTTTTACATATTATAACATATTATTTACTTTAATTTTTAGGTTTACCGAGTTACACATGTCAGTGCACAAAAGTTATACTCCATAATTTGGTCCAAGTTTGAAAAAATAAAATATTTTAAATTGAAGTTGAAAAAAAATATATTTGAAACTTAATTTTTTATTTGACGTGCAATAATGATTATTTTATTTAGGCTCAAAGGTAAGGTTGCAGTCATAACAGGTGCCGCTAGCGGCATCGGTGAAGCAGCTGCGAGACTCTTCTCAAGACAAGGAGCCAAAGTGGTGATTGCAGACATTCAAGACGAGTTGGCTCAAAAAGTTTGCAAAGATTTGGATCCAACATCGACCACATTTGTGCATTGTGACATTACGAAAGAGGAAGACCTAGAAAATGCCGTGAACACTGCTGTAGACAAGTATGGCAAGCTAGACATAATGTACAACAATGCTGGTATAGTTGGAATAATAAAATCCAACATTCTTGAAGATGAAAAATCTGAATTCGAAAAAGTCACTAGTGTTAACCTCGTAGGTACGGGATAACTGCACTTCTTTTATAGTTGGTAAATTTTGATTTTGGTTCTTGTGATTTATCAATAAGCAAATTTAACTCAGAAGCATATTTACGGATTTTCTTATCAGCAAGCATATTTAAGCAAATTTAACTCGATAGGAGGGTGTGGAGGTCGAAAATTAAGGTAGAAGGCTAGTAGTTAGTCGAGCGTCTTTCTTTTCCATACCTGTTGTATGTATATTATGCGTATTTTCTATTTTTTTTAGATTTTTATTACTACGGTTTTCTTGTGCTTCAGTTATCTTATTATCTTGTTATTGTTCTTGCTTCTTTTTATGGCTTCTTTTGGGGCAGATTTAGAGATGCGGAGGAAAATTACAATGTACATATAACGCAAAATTCGGTTTGTGCTTCTATATATTATATTTTGAATGCTCTTGACACAACTCAAAAGCATAGTTTGGTAGTTAAGGGGATTCAAAACATTTATAAGGTTGTGGTTCAATTCCCACTAGTCACAATCTCTTCTAATTTTTTAACTTTTGTTTTAACCTCTTTAGCGAAAATTCTGTCTTCGCCACTGGGCTTCTCCACTACCGTATTTCTTTTCAGTACTGTTGTGATTATGTTTATCTTGGTCGAGAATCTATCGGAAACAACATCTCTATCTTTACAAGATAGGAGTAGGGTTTTCGTACGCATTACTCTCCCCAAATTCACTTATGAGATATGTTGTTACATAGGAAATATGATATATTAGACTATTTTTTAGAACTATATTACCCCCATATACATAGAATAATAGTACAAATTTAACATACAACTATGCTTAATTGAGTGATTTTTAACACTTAATAATTTGTTAAATTTGTAAAGATTCACAAAGACAAAGATAAAAAATGCATGCATGTTGAAGGTTGAAAGTGCTTAATCAACCAAATATTGCAAGGACCAAAACCAGAATTCGTCAGCATATCTAAAGACTAAAAGCGAAAATTTCCCTTTAATTTGCAGGTACATTTCTTGGGACTAAACAAGCAGCACGAGTAATGATCCCTAATGGCCGAGGTAGCATAATTACCACTGCAAGTATTACTGCTACCATAGGTGGTAGTAGTTCTCATGCCTATACATGTTCAAAACATGGTGTGTTAGGACTCACTAGGAATGCTGCAGTGGATTTAGGACGTTATGGAATTCGTGTGAACTGTGTATCACCATACTTTGTTCTCACACCATTAGCTTTGGATTACTTAAAGATGAATGGTAAGAAAGCCTCTGATGTGTATTCAACATTGAATGGTGCTACACTTACTCCAAAGGATGTGGCTGAAACAGCTCTTTTCCTCGCAAGTGATGAGTCTAAGTATGTGAGTGGCCAGAATTTTATTGTTGATGGAGGATTCACTGCTGAGAATCCAGGTTTATCAATTTTCAAGTAATTTACCAATTTGTAGTTACTTGTGGAGTTGGTTGCTTTGATAGTAAGCACCCTCCACTTCCAACCAAGAGGTTGTGAGTTCGAGTCACCCCAAGAGCAAGGTGGGAAGTTCTTGGAGGAAAGGATGTCGAGGGTCATTTGGAAACAGCCTCTCTACCCCAGGGTAGGGATAAGGTCTGCGTACACACTATCCTCCCTAGACCCTACTAGTGGGATTATACTGGGTTGTTGTTGTTGTTGTTGTGGAGTTGTGGCATATGGTATTGTTATTTGCAAGCAAAGGTCTTGCTCTACTTGTTTTCATTGTATGTCAGTCCAAAATTTGTACGAGCTAGTAATATTGGTTTTTCTTTGTCACTACTATCATTATCGTTGTATTGGTTGATCGCTAGCGCGGAGTCAGGATTTAAAATTTATGTGTAAGCACCTATTTGTTTGCCATACTCGAGTTTTCTATCTTTTTTTGTATTAAATATTTTCTAGGTTTAATCTTGATATTTTAACTTTTATGTTATTTTTATTAGGAGGCTTTATTAGATAATACATAATATTTTTAACACAGTCTACTACATAGAGATCGGAAGAACTTATCTTAAGCACGGACCTAATTTAATAAAATTACTTCCTATTTTTCCAACAATATTTCCTTGTCCCATAACCCACTCACTATACTATTCACTTGTCATATCTCATTCCCCTTTCACTATTCCCTTTCCCATGTCTATTACTCTTCCTCCCTTCTTATATTATAGACACAAGCAGACACATTAAAAAAAAAAAAAAGGGATTTTCGAAAAAGGAGCAAAAAGCATAGGAGAGGTTATTCACCCTCACAAAAATGCAGTTAGCCTCTTCTTCTTGAAAGAACTTTTAAACTGCACCCACTTCAACCCCTAAACCACCCATAAACCTCACTAAAACTCCAGCCAAACACCCAAAATTCCAGCCCCAAACTCGCTGAAAAACAGCCCCGTAGTGCCACAAAAAGCAGCAAAATTCAGCCAAAAAACAGTAGCAAAAACCAGCTGCGAAACAGCCACAAACGCAGCTAAAAACCAGCCCGAAAACGTCTCCGAACAGCTGCAAAAAACTAGCCGAAAATGCTCCAACGGCTCACCGAAAAAGCCATATAAAACCACAAAAACAACTCCACTTTCAATCACTTTGGGGGTTCTTTTGGTTTGAGGAGGTCCGGCGAGTTTCGAGGCTGCATTTGAAGTTTTTCGATCCCAGTTTGTTGCTTTCAAATGGAGTTTTGATATTTGCTGCTCTACCAACTTGTTTGCTTGAGACTTCTTATCAATATATTGGAAAATTTGGCAATTACTATAAAAGGTCCATTCTTTACTTGAATTTTGATTAATATATACTACTTAAGTTTTATGATGAGTATTTGAATAGTGTGTTCCTGTTAATGAGCATGTTGGAGATTTTCTTTTTATCTTTTAGCTCCATATTTATCTTTAGGTCGTATTGAATTAGTATGTTAAGAAAAATTTTGGTTTGGCTATTCCTATTTAACTTTGAATATCTAACTAGTTGATGGTACATTTGTTCATTGAATATTAAAGTGAAGAATAGGAAAATTAGGCTAAATTGTAGAAGGGGTCTCTTGAGAGGTTCTGTTAGTGCAAATGAGCAATTTTAGATTATGTCTGTTCTAGCTTTTTGGCCGAAGAGGTTCTATTGAAAAGATATCTAATTTAAGCCTAATAAGTTTTATTCTATTAAGCCCAAGCAATAAAGTATACAACCTCATCTTCTTTAAGTTACTTAGCTTGCCAAATAAGTAGACGCGCTTTAATATTTTTTTTAATCACGAACTCGTTTATGTAGCGTGATTTTTGACATTTATTAATTAACTTCATAAATAATCTCATATGGAGTAGTTATTAATCGCTCCTCAAGTTTAATCAATTCTTTTGTCATCACTGCGGACTCGCTTGCGTAGCATATTAATGACATTTAATGAAATTCCAAAACTAGTTTCACATCAATCACAACTATAATAATTTTGCCAAACGTAAGAACACTAATAATGGACTGTCATGATTTTGGATTTGTTTGCGAGATGCGATTATGATAAATTAATAAATTTTATCTCAATCACGCATTCGCTTGCGTAGCGGAATTACGACAACTTAATATTATTAAAAGATTCGTTAATTATTCTAATAAAAGCAGATAAGAGGCAAGGCGTAACCCAAATAAACACATAAACATTTAAAATTGATTTAAAACCAAATATAGTTAATAAAGCAACTGTGCTAGAACCACGCGGTTTGGGGAGTGCCTCACACCTTCTTCCCGATCAACAAAACTCTTTACTCATTCTCATATTTTTGTAAACCAATAAAAATAGAGTCAAACCATCATTTGACTAGGGATTCAAATAAAAGGTGACTTGAAACGCCAAAACTCAATTTCAAGTGACGACTCTATAAATAAAATAATCTCTATTCAAATTTGTCACTTTAATTGAAAAAAACTCTTTAACCCAAAACAATCCATAACATGTGTCTTAAAGGGTAAAAAAAAGGGTATGACACTATGGGTTCAATATGTTAGCATAAACTTTAATTGCATACCAGGATCTTGAACATAATAATCTTACATAAAATAGTACAGGAAAACATACCTGGATCGTAAGCCATCATTGTGAAGTGGAAGCGTTAATTCAAATTGGTTTCTCGCCCCTTGCCCTAGCTTTCGTTGCCGCCGACTTTAGTGATGGAAGAGAAAAAATAAAATACGGTAACCCTAATAGGTGGGGAGAGGACCAATTTATAGAGGTTCTCACTTAATCTGGTACGTCCATCAAGTAACCGATCGGGCGAACGAGATTTGCTCATTAATTAAATATTAATTATGGGCCTTAAACTTATTGGACCACCAAAACGTAAGAAAATCTTACATTCTCCCACTTGGCCCAATAATCACATAATATTAATATTTAATATAGGACCATTAGTTACACATAAATAAATCTCTTCTATAATGTCCACCATAAATATCACAATACGATAAACTAGTAAATGTAAGTTATGGCGGTTATATATAATTTGTCTACATACTCATTTTCATATACTACAACATTAGTAGCTCATCGTACCAGGTCCATAAGCTATAAAATATTATGGTCCACAATAATGTCTCATAAAGAGTTATCCTGTAACATCTTAAAACAATAATGTGTATACCATTATGAGAAACAGGAATCATTAATGTATATCAGAAACATATTAATGAGCTCAGAGCAAAACATCATAAATACATCCAAGACTCATTCTATGTACATGTTCTTTAAATATCTTTAGCTGTAAACCTTTCGTTAACAGATCTGCAATCATGAGATCAGTTCTAATATGCTCAAGTGACACTCTTTGTTTCTGAACTTCCTCCTTGACGGTAAAGTACTTTAATTCCATTTGCTTGGCACCTTTGGAGTACTAATCGTTCTTGGAGAAGAATACTGCTACAGAATTATCACAGTAAATTTTCAGTGGCCTGATAATGGTGTTGACAACCCCAAGTCCTGAAATAAAGTTTTGCAGCCATAATACATGAATTGTGGCTTCAAAACATGCCATAAATTCTGCTTCCATTGTGGATGTAGCAATGACAGACTGTTTGGCACTCTTCCACGATATTGCTCCTTCAGCTAATTGGAACAAATAACCAAACGTTGACTTTCTAGTATCAATACATCCAGCAAAATATGAATCCGAGTATCCAACAACTTCCAAATGCTTGGATCTCCTATACATGAGCATGTAATCCTTCGTTCCTTTCAAGTACCTCAAAACTTTCTTTGCATCTTTCCAATAATCAATTCCTGGGTTACTCTAATATCTTCCTAGCATTCCGACTACAAAAATAATATCTGGTCTTGTGTAAGTCTGAGCATACATCAGACTACCAACAATTGAAGAGTAAGGAATTGATTCCATTTCCTTTCGCTCTACATCATTCTTAGGGTATTGCATGAGTAAATTTATCCCCTTTTTGAATTGGAACAATTCCTGCTGAACAGTTGTTCATATTAAATCTCTCTAGAATTCTTTTGATATAGCCTTTCTGAGACAACCTCAATAATCCTTGTGATCTATCACGGAATATTTCTATTCCTATCATGTAGGATGCTTCACCCATATATTTCATTTCAAAATTCTTAAAGAGAAAATCTTTAGTCTCACGCAATATGCCTAAATCATTAGCAGCAAGTACAATATCATCAACATATAGGACTAAAAATATAAACTTGTTCCCATTGATCTTTTGGTATATATATCGATCAACTGTATTTTTCACAAATTCAAAAGATGTTATGGTATCATTAAACTTTATATACCATTATCGTGAGGCTTGTTTAAGTCCATAATTGACTTCTTCAGTTTACACACTATTTGACCTTTTTCTTTAGTTTCGAAACTCTCTGGTTGGTCCATATAAACTTCCTCCTCGAGGTCTCCATTAAGAAAGGCAGTTTTCACATCCATTTGGTATAACTCTAAATCATAATGAGACACCAAAGCCTTAATAATTCTTAACGAGTCTTTCTTTGAGACCGGTAAAAAGGTCTCTTTATAATCAATGCCTCCTATCTAAGTATAACCCTTGGCAATAATTCTGGCTTTGTATCGTTCAATATTGCTATTTGAATCGCGTTTGGTCTTAAAGACCCATCTACACCCGATTTTTTTAGAACTTTCTGGCAATTCAACGAGATCTCATACTTTATTGTATTCCATGGATTTTAGCTCTTTCTTCATGGCATCAATCCATTTGTCATACTCATTACTTTCTATGGCTTGTGAAAATGAAATCGGATCCTTATTAAGACCAATGGCGAAATCTGGCTCTTGCAAATAAACCACGTAATCATCTGAAATAGCCGATTTTCTAACTCTTTGAGATTTTCTTAATGGCATTTCTTGTGGTTCATTTGTGTGAGGTATTTATGAGTCAGTTTCTTCATGAAGTGTTTGATCCAAATATTGCTCGGTGTTGTCAAAGTGTTCTTCAACAACTGAAATAATATTTGGTATTTGTGTGGAAGTAGGCACATTCGTGGGTAATAGAATATTGACCCTCACCTCTTATATTTCCACACTTTGCTTTTCAACACTCCACTAACTTCACCATTCTTAATGAATCTTGCATTACCGGTTTCAACAATTCTCGAACTATGGTTTGGACAGTAAAACACATACCCTTTAGATTTCTCTGGGTAACCAATAAAGTAACCACTTACTGTTCAAGAATATAATTTCTTTACTTGTGGATTATAAACTCTAGCTTCCGCTGGGTAACCCCAAATATGAAGGTGCCTTAAACTAGGTTTCCTTCCTGTCCACAGTTCAAAAGGGGCCTTTGGAACTGCCTTACTAGGAACCCTGTTTAATAAATATACAGCGATTTTAAGATCATACATCCACATTAATTTGGGTAATGAGGAATTACTCATCATGCTCCTAACCATATCCATAAGTGTTCGATTACGCCTTTCTGCAACACCATTTTGTTGAGGTTTTCCTGGCATAGTATACTGTGCACATATACCATGTTCCTCAAGGAACTTCGTAAATGGACCTGGACATTGTCCTAATTCATTATATTTTTCATAATAATCACCACCTCTATCTGACCTAATGATTTTCACATTTGTATCTAATTGCCTTTCAACCTCATTAACAAACACTTTGAGAGCATCTGTTTCTTGAGATTTTTCATTCAGCAAATAGATGTATCCATAATATGAAAAGTCATCAATTAAATTGATAAAATATTCTTCTCCACCAAAAGATGAAACATCAAAGGATCCACAAATATCGGTGTGTATAATTTCAAGAAGCTGGGTGCTTCTTGTGGCACCTTTCTTACTTTTCTTGGTTTGCTTTCCCTTAATGCAATCTAAACATATAGTAAGATCAGTAAAATTTAGATTCGGAAGAATCTCATTCTTTACTAATCTTTCTAACCTTTCTTTGGATATATGACACAAACGTCCATGCCACAAGTAAGCAGAACTTTTATCTAGTGAACTACGTTTAATTCCAACATTATGTTGAACAGTAAGAAGGGATTCAGAAAAATCAATATCGAGTTTCAATTTATATAAACCATCACTAAAAAAACCAGAACCATAAAAAAAATAGTATTCTTATATAAATTGAAATATCCATTTCCAAACTTTAAATCAAATCCAGAAATATCAAGTCTTGAAAGAGAAATCAAATTCCTAGAAACTGAAGGTACATAAAGAGTCTGTAATAGATCAAGGTGACGTTCAGTCTCCATGATCAAACGATAAGTCCTTATGCCTTCAATTGGAGCCTTCATACGATTTCCCATGAACAAGAAATCCTTATTTGGATTTGTAGTTTGGATCGTAAGGAATCCTTGCAATGTAGTAGATACATGAGCAGTTGCACCAAAATCAAGCCACCAAGTATTATTAGGAACCTCTATTAAATTTGATTCGAGACATATAAAAGCACTAATTGTACCTTTATTTTCGAACCAAGCTTTACGTTTAGAGCAATCTTTCTGATAGTGTCATTCCTTGTTGCAGAAACGACATGTATCTGCCTTATGTTCCTTCTTAGCATCCTGTGGAGCTTTAGCATGTGCTTTCTTCTTCTTCATAAACTTGTTGGGCTTCACTTTAAGTCCTTACCAGCTCCTTGACCCATGAGGTTGATTGAATGACTCCATTGTTTCTTAAGTCTTGACTCCTCCTAAGTAAGCATACTAGACAATTCACTAACATTCCACTTATCCTTAATAGTGTTGTAGTTAATTTGAAAAGGTCCATACTTAGGAGGCAACGAGTTCAGAATAAACTAAACCAAGAAGGAATCATCTACTTTCATCCCCAAGGTCTGAAGTCTTGCTGCAATGTTAGTCATCTCGATGATATGGTTTTGCATACTACGCGACCCATCATACTTCATGGTCGTGAGTTCACCCATTAGTGTACCAGCGAGAGACTTATCTGCAGAATGAAAACGTTCTTCCACAAACTTCAGGTATTCCATGGTACTTTCTGTTTGTGGAATAGTACTCTTAATGTTGTTGGCAATATTCATTCGCATAAACATAAGGCTTAGCATGTTAGAGCATTCCCATGCTTTATGGAAAGACTTCTCATCCGCACTGCTCGAATCAGTAATGGCAGCGGGCTTATTATTCAGCAGAGCTAAGTCAAGATCCATCACACCTAAGTAGAACTGGAGTTGTTCACGCCATTCAGAGAAGTTCAATCCGTTGAACACGGTAACAGACGAAGCAAGCGAATGAAAAGGAATAGCTGCAAAATAGATAATACATGCTCACAAATCAATATGGATTCAACAAAACAGTTAAAGCATATCGCAATTCTCCTTTGGGTAAATACTACGATACACTATCATAATTTAAATGCCATTTAGTCTTTAATAGGTAATTAAATATTTTTAACCAAACATATATGACATCTTTGGACAGACAATATATATTTGACTAAATAATATTAATTTACCCCATTATACTCACTATTCATAGAATAATTGATCCACCTTTGGGTAAATCCTTAAGTTCTAGCAATAGTGAATGTTAGTTTATCCATTAATTCAATAATAGGCATTTCATTAGTTTTATGGATAAACTATAATTTTATGTATGCATATTTTTCATAAATATACTAGTTTGGCCACTTTGGAGACTAACAAACTGTATAAACATAAATGCATACATAAAATAGATATCACAAGATTTATGCATGTGAATACTTTAAACATTCTAGTTTGATCACTTTGGTAACGAACAAACTATATAATTTTAAGTACATACATTAATTATTATTTAAAATAAGTACTTTCTGTAAATAATGTTAAATATTTAATACTTAATCCTTAGATGGCAAATAATATTTTCAAACATGTAGCGGAAAGGATCAATATTCATGCACAAATATATATATATATATATATATCACTTCAACATCAAAACCCAAAGATCAATATCATAATTCCTAGTACAGACACTTCATTAGCTATCCCTTTGTTTTAATTAGCCAATCAATAACTGTCTAGTAATACTTTATTGGAGTAATACTTTATTGGTGACTTATAAACTTTAGATGTTAGAGAAACCTTAAAGTAAATATTATCAGTAAACATTCATAGAGCAATTCAAAGACACAATAAAATGACGAAAACCCTTGAAACAATGATTTATTATCGATGCCGCCTTTGATTCGTAAGTAATACAAATTATAATGGCAAATTGAAAGCAATTCGATAATCACGTCGGAACAGTTATACATACATCATAATCTAGTCTTTCTTTCAAGAAAATTATCCGTTCAAATATTCAGGCTCGGATACCACATGTTAACATAAACTTTAATTGCATACCAGGATCTTGAACATGATAATCTTACATAAAATAGTACAGAAAAACATACTTGAATCGTAAGCCATCATCGTGAAGTGGAAGTGTTAATTCAAATTAGTTTTTCACCCCTTGCCCTAGTTTTCGTTGTCGCCGACTTTAGTGATGGAAGAGAGAATAAAATACGGTAACCTTAATGGATGGGGAGAGGACCAATTTATAGAGGTTCTCACTTAATCTGGTACGTCCATCAAGTAACCGATCGGACAGATGAGATTTGCTCATTAATTAAATATTAATTATGGGTCTTAAACTCATTGGGCCACCAAAACGTAAGAAACTCTTACACAATATTCTAATTCTTTTAAGTTACTGAAATCTAAATTAGTAATTTATACATAATTCAATAAATATTTTAAGAGAAATGAAGAGTTTGGAAAAAAGTTACTGGGTTTAGCCGAACCGTATACGAAAGGCTAGCTCCGCCCCTGCTCTTAATGAACTAGTATCAAATAAGAACTCGTGTACAAACTCAAATCTAGTACCATTGATAATGGTTGAATACAAATTGTTTAAGATTAGTCAATGAATTGTTTCAATGATAACTTCTGCAATTTCCATTCTCAAGACGGAAATTAGGAAGGTCCGTGATATTTTATCATAAGTCTATGACATGTCAAATTTTATGACAATTACTCCTCTCTTGATTGTTTTATCTAATCCAATGTACTATCTTTTGAGTGAGAAGGATGTTCTGAGTGATCAGCCTGCCTTTATCAAAGGAAGGTTGATTATTTGATATGAGCTTAGGGGGCAGGGGAGTAATCCTCATAGCCAATATTTTGGAAAAGATTTTATTGGAGAATTTACATAGAATGGTTGGTCTAAGCTGGGAGAAGCTACCTGGGAAAGTAACCTCCAGTATGATGACGTAAACTAAGATTCTACCAAACTGTATAGAGAACCTGATTTCTATCAGTTTCCACGTAATACACATACACATAGCAGTAAGTAAATAACACATCAGTATTAAGTTTACGTGAAAACTCTCAGGTCATGGGATTAAAAATCACGACCTACACTCGTAGAATTTCAACTTCACTGACCGAGTAACTTTAGATTAAAACATATTATAACCTAGGAATTAAACTCGTAATCCCTCACCTACTTGGAATAACTCTATTGCAAACCTCTTTGTAATAACTCTATTACAAAGCTCACCACTTTGACTAACTCTAGTCAAACACAAACACAAAGTTTATGGTTTACAAAAATATCGTACAAGATGTTTTTAACTAAGCTGAATAGGAATTACAAGTGAATAAGATTAACAAAGATACAACAATACTAAGGACACACGATGAAATCAGTGTTCGGATCTGGTCCTTTGTTTTGTTGCTACTTCGTTCTTCAAGCCTTGGAGTGGATGAAGGTGGATGCACACTTAAGAGAGAATTAATGATTTAGGGTTTTCAAGTGTGTGTTTTCCCTTGTCTCATGTTGGTAATATATAAGTGAGGTCATTGGAATGATGTAAGCAAGTATCAGGTACACAGCATACTCCACAAAGTGATTGTTGCACTGTTGCGTGTGTAGTGTAATAGTGCAGCAGCTTTAACAGTTATAAGGAGTTGACTTGTACTGTGACCGGAGGAACTGATAGCCATTTGTTCCCTCTACAGTTACTTTGCCTGATATCATTGGAATTTGTGCCACACATGTGACTTGTTGTCCCGAGCATTTTAAGGCTTTGTATCAGGTTCCTTATCTGGTTCTTATATGAAGTTTTTTAAATCATCAAAACACAAAAGCACATTACTTATCAATTTTTTCCTTTTTGATGATGACAAACTTAGAATTGAAGTTCCCCCTGAGAACTAGATTTCCATATGATTCCCCTTGCAGATTAGTTATATTCCCCCTGAAAATCTGTTTTCCCCATTTTAATTTTTCTTCCCCCTTTTGGCATCATAAAAATTATTTTTGCAAGTAAACGCAAAAAGAAGTCTAGTAACGTTAACTCATGCCACTTGTATGCACACAATATAGCTAAGAAAATAGCACACGAGTATAACATGTATAGTAAAAGATTGAGATGCTCATTTGATTAATTAGATAGAAAAACATAGGCATTAGTACCATTGTTACAAAACATCCACACAATAAACAAACTTAAAGTACCACAATCATAAAAACAAACATGCACGGATAAAATGGACACTAACAAGGGGACTGTTTAAAGGGCACTGGAAGAGTGACTGAAGGATGAAAAGGCAAGGGCTTTGAGAAGAATATCCACTCGAGAATTTGCAGACCGCTGCTCGTTTATCAATTGCTCTTTCAGGTTCTCAACCTATTTCCTCAAGTTTGTACTTTTAGCCATCAAACGGGCAACTTGTGGACCATGTGCACTACTAGAACCGGGTTCATCTTTTGCTTGACTGAGTTGTCCCTCAAGAACGGCATTCCTAGCTTTCAGCCTCCTTATTTCCTCGTTAGCAGCAGACTAAGCATCGATCAGCTGAGAAATCGTAGAATTACTGCCAACTCTCCCCTTCTTGTCTATACACTCGAACTCCTCCAAGGTAGTCATTTAAAATGTTTGCTTTCGAGTTCCCACCACTGCTCTTCCCAAAGGAACTTTGAAATATTCAAACACTCTAGTGAGCAAGAACCCATAAGGCAAACCATGTGTCATGCTCCGAACTCGGGGAGCACGACCGACGCTCAAACGAGATGACCCAGCCGAACAAGCCTGCTGGATTTCTTTCTACCCAACTCACCCATAAATAAAGAGGATATAAACTTCATTAATAAGTCTCCAAAATAATAGATTTCACAACCATAGTTTTATAGTGTAAGCATGAGATACAATTACGATATTTTTAGTTTAACTTTCCCACTAATACACAACCCACACTATGTTTACAGAGTCTCTAATAGATATAAAAGAGTACAATGATGGTGCCGGCAATAAGTCTCCGGCTATAACTTAAACATAAATCACAAGGAACAAAAGATACATGATCCTGAAATGAAGTGGAGCTCACCAAGTCAGCTGGGAAGAGGATGTACCATTATCACTGATCAATGTCTCTTGTTGTGGAACCACCTACATCCATTAAAGATGCAGCGCCCCCGGCAAAAGGGACATTAGTACATGTCGAATAGTACTAGTATGAAAACCAAAACATCTATTCAAGAACTTGGAAATAAAAATGGATATAATGAGTCGTGGTAACAATCATAGGGCTTATATAGCTATAAGAGTCAAACCAATTTGTTAAGAACATCCAATAATATTTATAAATTTCCAGTCGGGAATTCTCTACAACTATATTTACACAGAGCGGTTTTTTCGCCTCACCCCAATATATGCGGTGGAGGTGCAATCACAATACAAGAAACTCTACACAAATCGGCTTTGCCACCTCACCCCAATATATATGGGTGGAGGTGTATTCCATAATACCAAAACTCTACACAAAGCGGCCTTGCCACCTCACCCCAATGTATGCAGGTGGAGGTGTATTCCACAATACCAAAACTCTACACGAAGCGGCCTTGTCGCCTCACCCCAATGTATGCGGGTGGAGGTGTAATCCCAATCACAATCTCTACACAATTTAGCATCATAGCTTTTATTTGAAACACGACCTGAAGTTATAACATTTAGATGTGCAATCAATACTTTGAACAAGTTCTCACAATAGTAACACAATACAACAATAACATTTGGAACTACAGAACATATATCTCTTGTCACAAAGCTTTTTCGGAATAATCAATTCGTGGTGAACAGCTTGAAACTTACAATAATAATGTAAGGTTCAATCTTAAGAGAACAACTTAGTCAACATACCTCACTTGAGCTTCCTTAAACTCTAAAATATTTCGAAAATCTTAGCAACTTCGATCTATTTTAGAAATGTAACAAATTAAACCAAAATTAGGAAGATGATCATGGTTCTAGCTCTTTTGAGCATTTTATCAAACACTAGGTGTGCATTAAGGTTTCAAGGCCCTTTTATGGAGGATTCTATCATCCCAAACCCCATTCTTTACCATTGTTAGCTCAACAATCTTCCTACACCCCTTGATAACACATGCATGCAAAATAACCAACTCCCATACCTAAGAATTATCTTACTAATTACTCATTTCTAGTTAAATTTCGAAATGAAGGGTTAGGGTGTAGAATCTTACCTCTAGGATGAATACCTAGTGAGTTTTTCTTGTTAATCTTCCAAGATTCGAGCAAGAATTGAAGAACAAATTGTTGAAGAACTCTCTCCCACTCTAGGGCACTCTCCCACCCTCAAAATATCAGATTTTTGCCCAAAAGATGGTACATATTGCATATTTAACGAAGTAGGGTCGGGTTATAAAAACACAAAAAATAAAGCTCCAGAACAAGATATGTGGCAGCATATGCGACCGCATAATGCATATGCGGTCCGCAAAATGAAGACCTCCAAAACTAGGAAACTCTGTCTGGGTTTGCGGTCACTATGCAGCCCACAAACCTGTTATGCGGTCACATAATGAACCAAAAATAGTTTTGCGGTCGCATAGTCGACCGCAGAATGGCTCCCAAACCTGCCCAGTCCTGCCTCACTCTACGGCCCGCAGAGTGATTCTACGTCCGCATAATGGACCGCATAAACGCCTTCTTCTGCCAAACAAATTCTTTTAACTCCTCAGCGCAGTGTTCAACCCAAAAAGTCTGAGCGATGGTGTAAGCCTACTTCGGCACCACAAAACCTTAAATTCCTTTGCTAAATTTTACGGGGCCTTACACCATAGTTCCCATCCTTAAAGTATGTCACCTCGTGCTTCCAGACATGTTGATGGTAATGTATCCATCCAATACTTCCAGGAGGAACAGGTCCGCTATTGAAGTAATGGAACGTCTTTTCGTGTGAGGGAGCGGGACCTTGTTCACCATCTCAAATAGGAGCTGATATTCTGGAAGGAATGCCTTCTTGTGCACCTGTTCCCCCTCTCTAAATAGCCTCAGGCTTTAGAATGATCTTCTTAAAGTCAGGGGAACATGTCCCTTCAACTGATGAGAACCCCTCAGTGGGCACACCTAAGATACTTCCTAGTACAGCTTCATCCATCACAAAATTCACTCCATTAACTTTCAGGCAGACTTAGGAGCCCAAACAAGTTTGGGTCCTTTGAGTTAGGAAAAGGGAGAATTAAACTCCTTCTTGTCCAAGCAGGCATCACATGTTTTTTATTGTAGGGACCAGGTTCCCTAGTACTAGATATGTTTTCAACAAAAACTTTATTTTTCTGTTGGGACTGAAATCTAGCTTTACATAAATCTTTTAAATGCCTAGTGTTACCACAATGAGTGCAAAGACATTATCAGGGAAAGTAACATACTTGCTATGTGGGTTGTAAGGAGCCTTTTCCTTTTGGAACCCAATTCCCTGCATGTTCCCCCTATTTTATACATGGGAGTGATTGTATCATAGGACCAGGTCCACATTAGAGATTTATCTAGGTCATGTTTATCCCTGCTTAGATTCCTAAAGTTGTCTATTGCTTTCAAGTTCAGCACACAGACTCAATTTTACCATTTGAGTTCATTTTCAACTTTAAGGTGTGCTTAACTCGCCATTTCCTTACCTTTTGAAGAGTTTATGCCATTTTCTATTGAAGCTTTCACAAAAATATTTTTCCTTTTTAATTCCTCTACTGTTTCATTTAGATCCATAACTACTACCAACAAGCCATCTCTCTTATGATCTACCTTTTCAATTTTCTCAGTTAGAACATTCCTTCATTTTTTGAATCTTTAATGGTTTCTTTTAAATCAACAACCACGACTAGTAAATCATCTCTCCCATGCTCTACCTCTCCTAATTCTACAGTTAAAACATTTTTAGCATTGAAAAGGTTATGGTAAGCATCAATGAGAACATCTGCTAAGGATACAAGCTTCTTTTGAAAATAGGACTTCAAATTTCTTTGAACATCTAGAAAGTTTAACCCATCGTCATCATCATCTTCATCCTCGTCAGATTTTGCCATCAAGGCAAAGATGGAGTCATATTCAGCTGCTTCACTTTCAACATCCATCATGGAGGTGTCACCTTGTTCATCATCTCCCTCAGATTCACTAGAGGAATCTCCACATGCAGCAAGAACTTGTTTCACAACATTGTTAGTGATATCTTTTCTCTTGAATTTACTGTCAGGAACTGGGTTCCTCTTAGCCATCTTGCCTGTGTTGTGATTGTACTGGTCTTGCTTGTGGAGAAGACAATCTTTGATGAAATGTCCTGACTTCCTACATTTGTGACAGCAATCATAGCCTTTTGGTCTGCTACAGCTTCCCTTTTTTGGAATACCTCCATTTTTGCGAACCATTTTCTGAAACTTTCGTGTCAAATAGGCCATGTCAGAATCATCACCACTTGAGTAATTGTTATCTTCCTTGAGAACCAGGTTCTTCTCCCTTTTGGGTTCTCTTCTTTCATGGTCCTTCTTCTTCTTCATTTCGTAGGTCTTCAGATTTCCAATGAGTTCGTCAATCGTTGAATTTTGCAGATCTTTTGCCTCCGTGATAGCATTGACTTTGCTCTCCCAAGAACCAGGTAACACACTGAGTATTTTCCTGACCATTTTGTTCTTTGGAATGAACTCTCCTAAACAATGAAGCTCATTGTTGATGGAAGTCAAGCGAATATGCATGTCCTGAATGGACTCATCATCCTTCATCTTGAAGAGTTCATACTCAGTAGTGAACATGTCGATCTTTGACTGCTTGACTTGGGTTGTTCCTTGATGTGCGGTTTGGAGAGCCTGACATATCTCCTTGGCAGAATGACAAGCTAAGATTATGTTGTACTCGTTTGGTCCAATACCACAGATGAGGATCTTCTTTGCGCGGAATGTTTTCTCTATAGCTTTGCGGTCGGCATCATTGTACCACTCCCTTCTCTTTTGGACTGTCACTTTTGTTCACCAATGATCTTGATATGGATGAAGGGTCCATCACAAATGACATCCCAAAGCTCCAAATCTTCAGCCATGATATAATTATGCATTCTTGTCTTCCACCAGTCATAGTATTGTCCATTGAATCTTGGTGGTCTGTAGTGACCTATCGCGCACAATGCACACCTCAATACAAGGTATGAATCGGTCAATTGCAATTATAATAACCCAACAAAGAGTCGAGATCGAATCCACAGTGAGTTAGATTAGAGTTAGGAGTATATATTCTAGTGCATGAATTTGAACTATCTTAATTTGCACTTCCACAAGTTGGTGTTGTTTCTATTTCTATTTCAAAACTAAATATTGTAAAGTAAAGGAATAAGACTAGGATAACTGTTTTTTTTATTTTTCAAGTTTGTAAAAAGGCTTAGGGCTATGACCATCGCCTTGGTGTTCGCCTAATGGGATATAAACCTTAATGCTTGTTTTGTTGATCGAGATTTATTATAGCTATCAACTCGTAGTTACCCACTCAATACCTCTCGGTCAAGGAGTGATTTTTCCCAATTTGGCTTTCTCAAGTCCAAATGAGTATCACACAAAGCGGTTGATAACAGCTCAAGTCGGGCTATTACTATCTCTAGGTTGAACCCTTTAATTGGGTTAATCAATCTCTCGATTGACCCAATGTTTTGTTAGCCAAGTTTTTCTAGACTAAGTCTCTTTTTCTCAAGCAGAGACTAGGTCAATTATGCATGAACTAATGTTTACAACCATTAATTCCACAAATTAAAGCATGAACAAGGCTAAATAATAAACACTCAATCATAAACAAGCACTAAATTAGATACCCATAAGGTTTACAAACTAGGGTTGGGTCACAACCCTAGTACAACTCTAGCTACTCATGCTTAAAATTGAAGAAATAGCAGAAGAAATACTAATTAAACTCATAATGTAAAGTTAAAATGATAAAATCTATACTAAAATACTCCTAAATATAGAAAACTTCCAAAACAAAAGGCAAAGAAAAACGGCAACGGGACTTGCTTATGTCAAAAGATGATCTAATTTTGTGAAACTCGTCTATTTATACAAGGCTGAAAATTTTAGACAAAAATGCCCTTCGAGAGATTTTGCGACCGCACAATTCTCAACTGCAGACGCGAGGCAATATTTTTGTCCTAAGATTTATCACTGCGGCCGCAATTTGGTCTTCTATGGTCCGCATCTTTACTTCTGCGGCCGCACAATTCTTGTGCGGTCCGCAATTTTGAGGGACTTGGACTTTGAAAATTTTCACACCCTCCGAAGTTGATCTCCAACCCGTCATTTGCAGCAGCACAATTCCTGTGCGGTCCACGGTTTGCTAGAAAATCTGCTGGGATTTTATTTATTTTTTGCGGTCGCAGATGGAATTCTGCGGTCCACACTTTGTGAGCTTCTGTGTCTTTTATTGTCTTGTGTTTAGATTACTCCTTTTTGAGTCATATTTTATCTTAAGAGACCAACTTCTAACATTTCTGCAATTTTGCACATTTCATCAGTTTTGGGAACACCATTCAACGCTTTTAGACTAAAACAAAAACTAAAAGGTGCTAATAAGTAGTCAAAATCCCCACTTATCAACTCTCCCAAACTTAAGTTTTTGCTTGTCCTCAAGCAAATAAAATAGTCCCCACCTCCACAAATTAACCAGTCAAATGTGATCCATTCACACATCAGTTGGGACCAACAATTACCCACATTACTAATTATTATCAACAAGGAGACAAATTAAACTTTTATGCACATATGGTTCTAATGTGACACTTGAGCATCAAGAGTTGACTTTATTCATCAAGGAAGCTCGCTCTCATATGTAGGTCATTGTGGATCCCAAACTTCTCCTCCTCTACTCTCCGTTTGCCTAACTCACTTAAGAATTTTAGCACTCAATCCAAAAGTTTGCGAAAGGTTCACTCATCTCTCTCAAGAGAATGTCGCAAGTACGGCTTTAAGTACCATAGGCTTGCCCCTCATGTAGATCGCCACTAATATAAGCTCACTCAGCTTGAAATCACGTAGGGCTTTGTCGGGATTTAATGAAGGCTTTTGGACTAAGGTTGGATACACTATGGTTAAGTGGGTTCACCTTTCATTAAGCATTCCATATTTTACTCCCGGCTCATGCTTTGCCAATTCTTTAAGGAACTTTTTTTCCTTGGGGAACTAGAGAGACTTAACATCACTCTTCCTTGATCATAACATTGATTTTCTCCCTCTTTGATTTCTCCATGCTTTGTATCATTACTTTTCTTTGAATCCCTTCAACTCCTCCACTTATTCACTTTCTTTTGCATTTTTCTTTTTGTTCTTTCCTTTTATTGCCTTTCCTTTTCATAATTTATTTTTTCTTTTTGTGCCTTGATACCTCTTTCAAGTTTTCAAGTTCCTCGTCTCTCCCCCAAACTTATGTTTTTAGCTAATTGTCTCACATGAGTGTTAATGAAAGCCTAGGTGCCAAGCAAGGGTCACGACAAAACGGGTAAAGGCTTGTAACATGGTTATCAAAGGAGAAAGGCTCGAGGCTCAAATGGGTTGACTAGGGATAACAACATTGGTAGGCAATGGAAAATTCAAGCGATTCATGAAAAGCCTACAATCACCTCTCAAGCCAAGAATAACTTAAGATTTCGCCTTGAAACACATTCGGGGAAAATTCTAGACCATCCGCACGGGTACTTGGACTTGTAACAAAACACCTCACCCCTCACGTAACTGGATTGTTAAAGATGATAGAGTTGAGGGCCCACAATGACCACATTCAAGATTGAAAATCACTATGGTTCGATTAACCACTCGATGATTGCCTAAGTCAACACAAGAGTCATAAAGTCACTAACTAGAGCTATTTCTTTCAAAAACCTTATTTCTAACCATAAGCACATAGTTAAGTGTGTTGGTACCAAGTGAAGCATGTTTGACTCTTCGAGCATGACTTAATTAGATCTTTTTATTCATTACTACTACCATTATTACCTAAACACCAAAAATGGACTCAGTCCCTTAAGAAGGTTGTCACGCCATCCATCGTTGGTAAGAGTCGCCCGCTTCACACAAAAACTATCTTTGGAAATAACCGTGGAATTAAGAAAACCAAAGGCTTATTAACTATGAAAACATAAGAAGAGGCTACAAATTTAAACACAAACTCATAAGAAAAACAAATGTAAAGAAGCTACAAGAAAAAACTTTTGAAAGCATAACGAATATACATAATGAGAGAAGATATATACATAATGAGAAAAGAAAAGAGAGAATATATACAGAATAAGGGAAGAGAAGAAAATACTATCAAGTTATTACAAACCAATTGTCTCAGAATCATCAAATTAGATCAAATAAACTCCCCCCCTCCCCCCTCCCCCCCAAATAAAAATAAGCATTGTCCCCAATGCTTAACAAAATAAGAGTAAAGGAAGGGTAAGAGTGAAGAAAAATTCCTATGGCTCCTTGGCCATCTCTGTGTCCACAGCAGCATCACCACCCTCAGTCTCCTCCAACTAGATCTCATCGTCCTCAACGCTGGGAGTGACTGGGTTGGTTAACATCTGACGCACTGCCTCAACAGTGTCAGCAGTAGAGTCTGGCTCCTCAAAGTGGCCAACTGGTGTTGTAGGATCTGGGCCTGGATGATATGGGTCAATCAGCATATCAAATGGAATATCTCCGGCTACCACAAGCTTGGTAACCGGTCTTCGGAGTTTTTTCACTGACTTCTTGGAGTCCTGGGTCTTTCTCATTTACTTAACTTTGTTTCCTAGCTCTTCTATCACTGACCCGTGTTGTACCAGTGTAGCCATGATAGAGTTATGGTTGTCCAGGAGATTCTTCAATGTTTCTTCCACTGTTGGGGGCATCTGAGATGTCGAACTGGAGGATTGTGCTGCAAAGTACTGTATATGTCAGAAAGCTTTGCAGTGGTTGTCTACATCCAGTTGTTGAAGCTTGCCAATGTCTGGCAGACTCGCAGCGCAGAGTGGAGCATTAGGCATCGGCACCGACTTCAAAGATGAGGTGGAACCTGTGATAGGGACTGTTGTTGGCACTGAGGTTGGAGGTGGAGAATAGTTGTTGCACTAGCTGAAGGCTCAGCTAAACTGGATTGCATGTCATTTGCCTCTGCAGCTACCACCAATAGCTTATCAGACTGGCCTATGGTGGTAGACGGTTGACCCTTTCTCTTAGGGTTTTGTGCATTCATCAACGAGTACCATGAGAAGGACTTTTTCGCTCGCACCTTCGTATCACAATCTCTCGGCTCCACCCTTGCATCCATAATATACTCTGTAATGGTGTTGGGATATGGGTAGGATGTGTCAGCTTGCTTGGCGACCATAAAGATACTGGCCGACATCACGACACCCACATTGATCGGGTACCCGGCCATGATAAAAGCCACTAGAACTGCTCGCCAGAGCGAAAGATATGTCTCATTCTGGCACAGGTCTAGTCGGATGCATACAAAGGTCTGCCACCCCTTTGCCCCAAAACTCAGAGTGTTTCTATAAATAGACACCCCTGTTGTGATCCATGGTGGTGGTGGCCCAGGAGCTGCTAGAATCTCAGCTAGCCACGGGCGAGTTGCATCCCCAAGTGCAAATTTTTCTAAGTACTGTGCGGGCTCGACATCCTCAAACCCCAAGTACGTGTTCAATGGGTTGATCAAAATGCACCTTGAGGTTTCTCACTTTAATTACCTTTGTCCCTTTCTTTATATGTGCCACATTGGCATAGAACTCTCGAACAAGGTATTCCTTTGCATCCACCACGCTCTGGGTGAACCACAACCACCCCTTGCGCTCTCAAAACTGCCTCAAAACTTCACGGTTGTACTTTTCTAGATCTTTCAACGGGAACTGTCGCTCAAGAGAGAGAGAACTCACTGGACACCACTCACGAAAGCTAGAAAAAGTAGCAAAACTAACGAACTAGTCCTCCCACACCTCTTTATTCTTCGACCGCTCAATGCTGGCAACTGTAGCATCTCCCCCTCGGCCATTATCTGGGATGTCCTGAACTGATGTCTCTGGTGACTGGGGGACAAGTGTAGTGGAATTCTTAGAAGCCTGACTAGCACTCTCCGTACCCTTGGAGGTGCTATGTGATGATGATGGCTCATCCTTGAGCTGATATCTCCCTAGTGGCCTTGATTTGACGGTTGACTGCTCATGTACTGAGGCTGCGTTTCCCTCGGAGACGTCCCTATACGAGACATAAGAATTGATCTCTGAGAGGTCTGTACCTCTTCCTCTGCCGACTACTAATTGCTTTCTGCTTTCAGGCTATTGGGCACTACGCAAGGGTCTCTTCCCTCGTCCCCGAGAAGGGTCACCCCTTCATTTTGACGTGTCGCCTCGGCCTCTAGATCGAACCATTTTCTGTACCAAGTAAAGGCATTTGTTAGTTTCAATCCAAGTTCAGACACAGAATGAATATAAGTACACACCAGTGAAAAACATAGTATAAACATGCTTGCATGGTAGGGAGTTGCGGTCCGTAGAATTGTCATTGCGACCGCAAAATGGGCATTGCAAACCGCACAATTTTCCTTTGCGGCCGCAAAAATGGATTGTGGTCAGCACATTTCTCATTGCGATCGAAAATCAGACATCACCAACATTTATCG
The DNA here is from genome assembly GCA_000715115.1 of Nicotiana otophora. NCBI lineage: Eukaryota > Viridiplantae > Streptophyta > Magnoliopsida > Solanales > Solanaceae > Nicotiana > Nicotiana otophora. The sequence continues at coordinate 29,896 of AWOL01S0023296.1, read as the reverse complement.
TGGCATTTGTATCATCAATAATAACATCGGTCACTAAGTCCACGAACGAACATACTTCATTACTATTTCGTTGCCGCTTAGATTTGCACACGTGGAATACCACATTTTCTCCACCCACCAGATAAGTGATTTCTCCGGCTTCCACATCAACAAGAGCCTTTCCCGTAGCAAGGAAAGGTCTTCCAAAAATAATCAGCACCTCATAGTCCACTTCATAATCAAGAATGACTAAATCCGCTGGAAGAATGAACTTATCAACACGAACCAATACATCTTCAATCACTCCCAATGGTCTCTTCATGGTACGATCGGCCATTTGTAATCTCATAGATATGGGTCTTGGTTTCCCAATTCCCAGGGTCTTGAAAATCGAATAGGTCATCAAATTGATACTTGTCCCAAGATCACAAAGAACTTTGGCAAACTCGGCACTTCCAATGGTACAAGGAATTGTGAAAGCACTGGGATCTTCCAATTTAGGAGCCATTAAATGCACAATGGCACTCACTTGATGAGTGACTTTGATAGTTTCAAAATTCATCGATCGCTTCTTTGTCACCAAATCCTTCATAAACTTTCCATAACCGGGCATTTTCTCCAAGGCTTAAACTAATGGTATATTGATTGAGAGACTCTTCATCATGTCAGTGAACTTTGTGAATTGATTCTCGCCATTTTGCTTGGCAATCCTTTGAGGATACGGAGGAGGAGACTTAGGAAATGGTGTCTTAGCCTTTTGCATTACCGGTTCCGGTATGTCGATAACATGATCCCTAGACGGGCTCACTTCCTCTTGAGTCTCTTCCACATTGTCATCAATATCAATCTGTACTTCATCATTTGCTTGCACTTCATTATTCGAGATTTCTTCTTCTTGTACCACTTGCTCATCATCCACAAGTTGCCTCTGACTTGAGGTGGGTGCATTCCCACCTTTCACTTCTTGTAGTAACGGCATGGCATGCCCCGTGTTGTTCCCACCCTTTGGGTTCACCACAGTGTCACTTGGTAGTGCCCCCTTAGTACAAGAATTTAGAGCTTGAGAGATTTTTCCCATTTGCACTTCTAAGTTACGGATCGATGTGTTGTATGAGGCAAGTTGATCATTGAAATCGGCATTCTTCTCCATCATTTGCTTGAACATGTTCTCAATACATCCCATTTCATTGTTGAAAGAACTAGGACCATGGGAATAATAAGGAGGAGGGTTGCTTGGTTGTTGATACATCAGGGGCTTTTGAAAACCCGACCCCCGATTTCCTTGATTGTTACTCCAACCGCCATGATTATTGCCTCCCCAATTCCTTGATTATTGTTGTTATACCTATTCCCTTGATTATTTCCACCACTCCAACTTCCTTGATTATTGTTGTTATTCTAATTGTTTTGATTGTTTCCACCACTCTAATTACCTTGGTTGTGAGAATTCCAATTTTCTTGATTGTTTTGAGGTCTCCATTATTATTGGCTTGGGCCTTGGAAGTTGATTATTTGCCCTTGATAGTTCGCATATTGGACCTCTTCTTTTTGGTCATTGTAAGAGTAATCTTGTTCAAACCCATTATCTTCTTGCACAAAATTGTTCACTCTTTATTGCACTTGCTGACCCTTTGTTCTCCGTTTGTTCACCATCATGCTCCCTCCATTGCATTGACTTGCATGGGGTTTTGCACTTGTTGAAGTTGAGCCTTTGCCAATTGGTTCATGGTGGTGGTCAATTCGGCTATGGCTTGCCCGTGGTCATGCAACTCTTTATGAAGGTAAATTACATTGGGATCACCTTGTGGAACATTAGCCCAGGATTGCCACGCCGAAGAAGTGTCCGCCATTTCATCCAAAATATTACACGCCTCCGCATAAGGCGTAGTCATGAAGTTCCCACCAGCAAATTGATTCACTACACATTGGTTGGTTGTGTTGATCCCCCGATAGAAAGTTGTTTTAATCATATTCTTCATCATATCATTGTTGGGACACTCTTTAGCTATTGTTCTATATCGTTCCCATATCTCGTGTAAAGTTTCATTGGTCTCTTGATTGAATGCTAGAATTTCATCCAGTAGTATAGTCATGTGCCCGGGAGAGAAATACTTAGAAATAAATTTCTCCGTCAGTTCATCCCAAGAATGGATGGAATGGATTGGCAAACGTTCCAACCAATCTAAAGCTTTCCCCCCGTAGAGAAAAGGGATAAATCCTTAGCCTCAAAGCATCCTCAGAGACATTTTTTTGTTTACTCCCCCAACACGTATCCACGAACCCTTTCAAATGTTTGTATGCATTTTGACCAGGAGAACCGGTGAAGAACTAGTGTTGCTCAAGCAAGGTGAGTATTACATTGGTTATTTGAAAGTTACCTGCCCTAATACGGGGAGGGACTATTGCACTTACAATGTAACACCCCAGAAAATTTTGAAGTATTTAAGTGTAAAACCCGGTAAAATTTGCAAAGAAAATAATATTTCATGGTGCCGGACTAAGCTTACATGTTTGAGGATTGTAGAAATTCTTCGTGGCGAGCTTGCTCGCCGTGGCTCGGACCTTTTAGGTTGACAATGCACCGGAAAGTAAAGAAAATATTTTGGCGGAAAGTGTATTTATGCGGTCCATTATGCGACCGCATAATCACTTTGCGGTCCACATAATGGCCGCAGAAGTGAGGCAGGAGAGGGTTAATCTGGGAGCAATTATGTGGTCGACTATGCGACCACATAACTGTGCTGCGGTGCATTATGCGAACGCATAACACTTAAACGGACCGCATAGTGACCGCATATATAGACAGATTTTTGATCATTTTTGTCAGCAATTATGCGACCGATATGCGGTCCACATATCCATTATGCGGTCGCACATGCGACCGCAAACCCGTTCCGGAGCTCAATCTTTTTTGATTTTAAAACCCGACCCTACTTCGTTAAATACACGCAAAGGGTCATTTTTGAGCAAATATTCTGATGTTTTAGATAGAAGGGAGAGTGTTTTAGAGAGAGAGAAAAAACCCTAGGCTAATTATTCATCAAGTCTTGCTCAAATCTTGGAAGATTAACAAGGAAACCCCACAAGTTCTTTATCTAAGAGGTAAGGTTCCATACCCTAGTTTTCAATTTCGAATTTGGGTAAAAGATGATTGATTTGGAATATGATTCTTGGGTATAGGAGCATTATTTATACATTCTTGTACTAATAAGGTTTGTGGGAAGATTTTTGAGACCAATTAGTAAAGATTGGATTGTGGAGTGAAGGAAATCTTGTAGAAGAACCTTGTAGTTAGATTTGCACACCTAGTGTTTGATAAAATGCTCAAGTGAGTTGTGATCATGAATATCTTCCTTATAATGGTTCAATTTTTGTTATGTCTCAAAATAGATTGGGATTGCTAGAATTTTCAGAATGTTGTAGTAATTTAAGGAAAGCTCAAAGCAAGGTATATTGGCTAAACTTTCTCTCTTGAAATTGAGTTCCATAATATTTCCGTAAGTTTCAAAGTATGGGTTGCGTATTAAAAGGTTATGGCTTTGAGTCGTGTTTCAATGAAAGATAGTATGCCAAATTGTGTGAGAAAATCTCAATATTCTTAAGACTTTTAATTGCTCATATGTGTACCTAAAGTCTTGATTTGGAAATGTCTTATTGTTGATAATCTATAAACATGGTTAGAAGTGAAATAAGTTAATTGGGAATATAGAGTGTGGCTAAGGTACAAAGAATTTAAGTTATGATTGTGGCTAGTAGTGCAAATGATTTGAGAAGATGCGATAAAGAATATGAAATGAGCCTCGACTCAATTGTTTAAAAATAATGACTTCGAAGATAGAATTGCCTAAAAGCTTTTGTGCTCAATTCACTCCCATCAGTGGTTGCTTTAACTAATGCTTTACTTTATAAATATATCCAGTATGATTCGAGTTCCATATACTCATGTGTTGAAATTGTACATTGTCATTTTTGGGGAAAAGTATGGCAAGAATAAATGGTGTATTGATTGTTTATGATTTTTCATATGTGTTTATATTGTTGGTTGGTATGCCTCATTATTTGGGAAGAAACCATTCGTGTTTGAAGTTTCAGGAATAAAGAATCTTGTGAATGGCCTAATGAGCCAAGGAAGTATTGTCGTTGTGAATGACTGGAAATACTAATGAGAATTTATATAATGTGAAAGATGTTGAGGTGAGTACAATGGTATTTATGATATTTATGTTTGCAAATCAAATCACAAAATATTTTTGGGAGCATCATTAGCAAAACTGAGGAAGGGTAGATCATAAGGCCCACACCTGAATGTACACGTGCCGGTGCAGGGATGGATTGGGATTATGCCCCTTATTTGGGATGAAATTGGAAACTTTGGAAATTGTGATATTATTCCCCTTAATTGGGATGAAACTCGAACCTTTGTGGATTGGAAAAGTCAACCCACGCGGCATATGTGCGAAGGCGGCCTAGCAGATCGGGTGGAGATCAGACGCCATATTGCGCATATGGTGGTACTACTCTTGGTAACAACTTTCTTTCGCATCACATGTCAAACAACATTGTTCGTGGGGAGATGGCCTAGCCGATCGGGCGTGATCGGACTCCGTGCTAACAGCGATGGTGGTATATCGGTGCTAATGATCTCCCAACCAAAATTATATATGAAGTTCGTATTTTAAAAATTATTATGGTTTAACTGAACATTTGGATATTGTTGATTATGACTTGTTGTTTCTATGTGTTGCCTTTTCTTATATGGGCATTCTAGTTTGAAAGAGGACTTTTAGCTATGCATGCTAGTGCTAATCGACAGTACTAACGACCATTTTGTCCGGGGCGCTGCGTCTTTAATGGATTCAGGTGGTTCTACAGCAAGCGGCACTGATCAATGATAGCAGTGCACTCTTTTCAGCTGATTTGGTGTTCGCCACTTCATTTCGGGCACGACCCAAAATCTCACTTGTCGTGATGGCGTCTATCTCAATACTAGGCAAGCCGAAAATCTCAATAATCCACCATATCTTTTAAATTTGAAAATAATTAATTAAATTCAGCGAAAGAAATCTCACAATTTCAAATATAACACTCCCAAACCTCGGTGTCACTGAGTGTATGAGCATCTAATATGAGTACAATGTTTGACTGATAAAAACCACTGTCTAAACATAAAGAACAGTACAATAACTGAAAGAAAGAGAGACAAGGTCAGCGGATGCCAAACAACTACCTTGATAGTCTCCAACTGATAGTACTCTGAAATCTAACAGTATCTGTGTCCGAAAGCACCTGGATCTACACACGAGGTGCAGAGTGTAGTATGAGTACAACTAACTCAATAAGTAACAAGACTAACCTCTGGGCTAAAAGAAACGATGAGCTCCGTAGGTACAGTCCAGTAAAAATAATGGTATAAAAATGTAGGCATGTTTTCAGGTTCAACAGTTAAACTCAATACAAGTGAAATAGATCAATACTGCATGATATGAAGCAAATGACATCTCAGTAAAAAGACAATATGTAAATATCGGTCACAAATTATCCGGGCACTTGGTACTGTTTATGGCCAATCCAGCCCAGGTGTAACACGTGGAGAATGTTCAGATAATAACATGATTCATTAATCTTACAACTACACAGGATTAATTCAAGACACAATTTATATGGTGCACGTCCACATGCTCATCACTTATCGTGTATGTCACCTCCAAACAATTTATATCATACCAAATTCGGGGATTCATACCCTCAGAACCAAGTTTAGAAGTGTTACTTACCTCAAGCCGTGAAATTCTTATTCTGCAATGTCCTTTCCTCGTGAATTTGTCTCCAAACGCTTCGAATCTAGCTATACATAATTTGTTTCAGTCAATAGAATTCATTGGAATTAATTTCACAAGAAAATAATAATTTTCCAAAACAAATCGAAAATTAGCTCAAAAATTGCCCGCGGGGCCCACATCTCGGAATTAGACAAAAGTTACAAAATCCGGAAGCCCATTCAACCACGAGTCTAACCATACCAATTTTACCAAAATCCGACTCCAACTCGACCCTCAAATCTTCAATTTAAACCAAGAGGGTTTTCAAACTTTCCCAACTCAATTCACCAATTAAATGATACAAACAACCATGTATTCGGGTAATTTAACCAATATTGAGTTAAGAACACTTACCCCATTATTTTTCATGAACAACTCCCAAACATTACCTCTTCCCGAGCTCAAATCCGTCAAAAACTGAAAATGGGACGAAGTTCAGAACTTAAACTCACTGCCCAGGCTTTTTTTCTTCGTGAACGCGGTCAGTGCCTCGCGTTCGCGAAGCACAAAATAGTTCTCGTCCAAATTCCTCTTTCGCGAACGCGACGAAGCACAAAATGCCTCTACCTCAATGCCTTCTACGCGAACGCGTTCCACCCATCACGAACGCAATGCTTTGTTCCCCCCTCACTACGTAAATGTGACACACCCTACGCGACATGCGTAGACCAATTGCCTGGGGTCCTCAGCTGCTTCCTCTCTTCTTTGCGAACGCGTAAATCTCTCGCGTTCACGATACACACCCAGTCCACCCTTCACGAACGCGTTCTTCTCTTCGCGAACGCGTTCTTCTCTTCGCGAATGGGAAGAGAAAATATTGTCAGCCTCTCAATTCCTATTCGCGAACGGGAAGATCCACTCTCAAACGCGATGAAGGAAACCAGATGGTGCATCAGAAAAATTCCAGCAGAGTTCCAAGTCCAAAATCCAACCCGTTAACCATCCAAAACTCACCCTAGCCCCTCGGAACCTCAACCAAATATACCAACAAGTCCTAAAATATCATACGAACATAGTCGAACCCTCAAATCACCTAAAACAATGCTAAAACCATGAATTACACCCCAATTCAAGCCTAATTAACTTTGAAATTGCTAATTTCTACAAACGACTCCAGAACATATCAAATCAAGCCCGATTGACATCAAAGTTTGCACACAAGTGATAAATGACATAACAGAGGTATTCCAATTTTCAGAATCGGATTCTGACCCCAATATCAAAAAGTCAAACCCCCGGTCAAACTTCTCAAAAATTTAACTTTCAGCATTTCAAGCCTAATTCTACTACGGACCTCCAAAATAATTTTCGGAAACCCTCCTAAGTTAAAAATCACCATACGGAGCTATTGAAAATCATAACAATTCAAATATGAGGTCGTTTACACATAAGTCAATATTCGGTCAACTATTTCAACTTAAGCTTCCAACATGAAAATTCATTCTTTCAAGCTAACTCTGAAATACCTTAAAACCAAAACCGACAATTCACACAAGGCATAATACCTCGTAGGAAGTTATTCAAGACTTCAAATAGTTAAAAGGAGCATAAATGCTCAAAACGACAGGTTGGGTCGTTACAATCTCCCCCACTTAAACATACGTTCGTCCTCGAACGTGCCAAGAGTTGTTCTTAACCTCCAAATCTCTATTCCACTTTACCACGCACATACCCGGGGGTGATCTCACGTCACCCTATTCTATATAAGCCTGACCACACAACATAACTGAAAAATCATTAATTTAACCTTAGCCCAAAAACCATGGAGCCAAATTTCTAACATCCAGAATTCTTTTCAATACCCGAATCTCACATTTACACACTGTATAAGTATGAACAAGTAGTATCCATCCATAACCATAGTCCCAGATAAAATCACTTTCTATGTCGAACTTCAATATTATCCTCCCAATATACCGGAATCCAACCTGATAGTATCCATTCTAGGTCCAATGACCTTATATTATTAAACACAACTATCTTATTGACATGCCACACCAATACAACTCAATCCACAACTACGCAACTTTGTACCCAAAACTGGAAAATGTCTCAACGTAGAGAACCGTATTGTAAGTTCAACAAGCACCACCATGACTGTAATGCTATAATCTCATTATATATTGTACAACCGATACATACACGTTTAATAACAGTAACCAGCTCTTTTAGAGCTCACATTAACACCACTCTCACGGACAACTCACGTGATATCGTATCAATATCTGAACCCGCACGGACGACTCACGTGCCAAAAATATCAGTATATGGATCCGCACGGTCAACTCATGTGCCAATAACGTAATCCGCCAAACATGGTCACATGCCTCCAGTCCAAGCATATCATAGAGGAGCAATCAAATAAGTACACATGTATGTGATAAATGAAATAAGATTTACATGCTCCAGGACTGGTATAAATAACACACCATAGCATAAACATGTGCATAGTCTGGTGTCACACTTCAAATTGGCAAGTTAACGCAAAAATAGTAACTACCCCATTTATTCAGGGGAATTAACCTCTTTGAAACCTCAAATATAGGCCAGATAGTTCTCAACAAAGATACGAACATGAGCAACGTTATAACTTTATGCTCAACAGTCAACTCTAGGAATATCATAGTCTAAGCATTCTTTCGAGTATGAGTACTTGCCCTGATGCCAGCACATTGGCTCAAACCTCACATATATGCACACTTATAACGCGTAGCTATCACAAATGATTAACGCAACTAGTGCCTCCACTGAGTAAAAATAGAATACCCACCTCAAACATGCCGCAACCTGAAATAATATACTTCTGAGAACTCCCAGTCTCCAAATTCATCAAACACATAAATCACCGTAACCGATCACAACTCCAGCACTAGAATGACTAACATATATTCCTTTCACGATCTTCCCATGAGGAATACTTTCATAATTCTTTTGTGCCACATAGAAATAATTTGAATATTAGCAGTCGATAATCTAGGTGGGTACTGCAATATCGATGAACATCCATAAGTCAAAACATAACGCGCCTTCTAAAATGGGCACCTTTCTCAGGGATCCTCGGGCAGTTATAACATCCCTCTAAATATCTGCAACTGACCATTCTATCCAAAATTCGTGATCTTTCTTTCAAGAATGAACTGTCACCTTATGCGTGTGAATTTAAATCTCGCATAACACGCCACATCTACCATGTGAAAGGCACAAGAATCTCATTATCAACTCTGAGTCACCGGCAAATTACATACCCGGTTAGTTAGAAACCTTTATCTCGCTTCCTTCCAGGAGGAAATCACAATATACAACATGTTTCCTATACCAGTAGAAAATATCCGGTTCAAATTGTCAAGAATACTTTGAAATCCATCTGCACATAAGTAAGCTATTAGAACTAAATTCCTCTAACTCGACCAAACCACGTAGGTCACCAAAACCCAAGAATATTGCCACCAAAACATCTGTAGAGTCTCTCCACATCATAATTACCCTTATAAATGCCACAACCGAAACACCCACTCTGAAAATACCTTATTTGAGTCTAAGGCCGTTTCGTTCACCTTCCTGATACCGAAATATAAAATCCCTAATGATATACAAAAATGGCAAAAGTTTCGACACCATCCAACTTCAATCTCATATTTTATCCATAAACAAATCCGCTAAAAATTCTCAATTGTTACATATTAATGTTGAATCCATTGGAACTTTCTCAGGAGTCATCCACTCTACTCAAATATCAATTGCACCACCTAAACGGGGCAAAAGACACATGCCTCATTAGCACAACAACACCCAAAGAAGTACCCCAGCCTTAACACCACCAATCAAATTCATACTCCGTACGCACTACATCCTTCACAAATAACAACTCAATCATTCCATGATTTTCATATATTCATAAGTGCAATATAACCCGTATCCAGGAATTTCCTTATTCGAGTCACCCTCGATCTCAACCTCTACAAGTCATAACTAACCCACAAGTATGCCTCAAACCAAAACTAAATTTTAGACATATAACCATGAATTGAATTGTCAATAGCAGACTCCCCTACTTGGCTCAAAGCCATAGAATAAAACACTCGATAATTTATAATACCCATACTTTATTACTGCGATAATACTGCAGTCAGTTCACCGAAAATTCTCCTCAAGCTTATGCAACACCTATCATAAACTACCTCAATCATCTGCTAAGTTCACATTTAGTCTTGCGACAATCAAGTCAACTTTCTCAACCAGATTCAAATTCAAGTCTCAACACATACGCCTAGCTGGCAGAAAAGAAACTCTCTATTCACATTGTAAGAACACACCTACATAGATTTCTCCGCATGAGATAACCCACCTACTTGGTCTCAAATTGGCATTATTATACCCTTTCGCAGCCAAAATTACTATTAAATCACTTAATCTTTATGAGTCCAAACTCATTAATCACCCACGAAAATTTAATTTGTCCCAAAATTTAACAACGTGAAAGATCTTTCAAAACATTCACACTCGAGATTGTACGTCACATCAAAATGAAAATAAAGCACCCAATGGCCTTCCTTTACATTTCAAGAAAACACTTCTCGTCACATTCAAATCGTCTTAACACATCCCGCAGTTACATCATTCTCATCACCAAGCTATTCCACCGTTCATCGAGCCATAAATTCCACTCGTAGAGACATTACCAGACATATGAGTCCAAATGTACAGGTTACAACTGAAGTTATCGAGCCTAAGCTGCAGTCTAAACCTGGCCTTAAGTCCTCCAGACTGGCCCATCACCAAAACACAAAACACACATCTTGAACCTCGTTCATAGAATCACAAGCCGGCGATGCACAGCTGATATCGAGCGCTCATGTGCGCATACGAATGCGTGGAAGGAATTCAAGGAGTTATGTCTCAAGCTAAATCAACTCCGACGATGGAATACAAGAAAGTGAAAATTTCCTAAGGGTTCGGTAGCCTCTCGAAGATAAGTACAGACGTCTCGGTACCGATTCACAAGACTCTTCTAAACCTGCTCATGACTCGTGAGACCTATGTTACCTAGAGCTCTGATACCAACTTATCACGACCAAAAATCTCACACATCGTGATGGCGCCTATCTTAATATTAGGAAAGCCAAAAATCTCACTAATCCACCATATCTTTTAAATTTGAAAACAATTAATTAAATTCAGCGGAAGAAATCTCACAATTTCAAATATAACACTCCCAAAACCCGGTGTCACTGAGTGCATGAGCATCTAATATGAGTACAATGTTTGACTGATAAAAACCACTGTCAAAACATATAGAACAGTACAATAATTGAAGGAAAGAGAGACAAGGTCAGCGGACTCCAAGCAACTACCTTGATAGTCTCCAACTGATAGTACTCTGAAATCTAACAAAATATGTGTCCGAAAGCACCTGGATCTGCACACGAGATGCAGAGTGTAGTATGAGTACAACTAACTCAATAAGTAACAAGACTAACCTCTGGGCTAAAAGAAATGATGAGCTCCGTAGGTACAGTCCAGTAAAAATAATGATACAAAAATGTAGGCATGCTTTCAGGTTCAACAGCTAAACTCAATACAAGTGAAATAGATCAATACTACATGATATGAAGCATATGACATCTCAGTAAAAAGACAACATGTAAATACTGGTCACAAATTATCTGGTCATTTGGTACTGTTTATGGCCAATCCAGCCCAAGTGTGTTCCAACCCGTATATAAATAAACATCGACTAACTATCATTCACTCAGTACCGTATAAGGCCAATCCAGTCCTGGGATAATTTATCCCCCAAATATAAATAACTCGATCAAGATCCATGTCCAGGTAAACTCATTGCAATACAAATAAGTAAGGCAAGTCCATACCCTGTTTAATTCAACAACAACACGACCCCATGAGTCCCAAAATATTGGCACGTAGCCTAAACATGATCTTTAATAGGAGCTTCAACTCAATTTCTCTAACACGTGGAGAATGTTCAGATAATAACATGATTCATTAATCTTACAACTGTACAGGATTTATTCAAGATATAATTTATATGGTGCACGTCCACATGCTCGTCACTTATCGTGTATGTCACCTCCAAACTATTTATATCATACCAAATTCGGGGATTTATACCCTCAGAACCAAGTTTAGAAGTGTTACATACCTCAAGTCGTGAAATTCTTATTCTGCAATATCCTTTCCTCATGAATTGGTCTCCAAACGCCTCGAATCTGGCTATAAATAATTCGTTTCAGTCAATAGAATTCATTGGAATTAATTCCATAAGAAAATAATAATTTTCCAAAAAAAACTGAAAATTAGCTCAAAAATCGCCCGTGGGGCCCATGTCTCAAAACTCAACAAAAGTTACAAAATGCGGAAGCCCATTCAACCACGAGTCTAACCATACCAATTTTACCAAAATCTGACACCAACTCGACCCTCAAATCTTCAATTTAAACCAAGAGGGTTTTCAAATTTTCCAAACTCAATTCACCAATTAAATGATACAAACAACCATGGATTCGGGTAATTTAACCAATATTGAGTTAAGAACACTTACCCCGTTGTTTTTCATGAAAAACTCCCGAAACTCGTGAGCTCAAATCGTCAAAACCTGAAAATGGGACGAAGTTCAGAACTTAAACTCATTGCCCAGGATTTTCTTCTTCGTGAACGCGGTTAGTGCCTCACATTCGCGAAGCACAAAATAGTTCCCGTCCAAATTCCTACTTCACGAACGCGACGAAGCACAAAATGCCTCTGCCTCAATGCCTTCTACGCGAATGCGTTCCACCCATCGCAAACGCAATGCTTCGTTCCCCCTCACTATGCGAACACGACACACCCTACGCGAATGCGTAGACCAATTGCCTGGGGTCCTCAGCTGCTTCCTATCTTCTTTATGAATGCGTAACACCTCTCGCGTTCACGATACACACCTAGTCCACCCTTCGCAAACGCGTTCTTTTCTTCGCGAACGCGTTCTTTTCTTCATGAACGCGAAGAGCAAATATTGTCAGCCTCTCAATTCCTCTTCGCGAATGCGAAGCTCCACTCGCGAACGCGATGAAGGAAACCAGATGGTGCATCAGAAATATTCCAACAGCGTTCCAAGTCCAAAATCCAACCTGCTAACCATCTGAAACTCACCCGAGCCCCTCGAAACCTCAACCAAATATTCCAACAAGTCCTAAAACATCATACGAACTTATTCGAACCCTCAAATCACCTAAAACAACGCTAAAACTATGAATTACACCCCAATTCAAGCCTACGAGGTAGGTGCTCGCCTAGGTGGAGTTAAATGCTACTCGTTAATTCGACTAAATAATTGTGAGGTCTTCATGCCTCACATATCGTTATCAGTATTATGAAGGTTTGCAACGAGAGCTTTTATTAACATGAGGTTAATTGGCAATTCGGTAATTGATTATGAATAACTATTAAGAACAAATATCCGCTACCAAGAATTGATGACTTATTTGATCAGCTTCAAGGTGACAAGGTATGTTCGAGGATTGATTTGAGGTTTGGTTACCATCAGTTGAAGATTAGGACATCTAAAGTCCCTAAGATAACTTTTTAGACTCGGTATGGGCATTATAAGTTTCTAGTGATGTCATTTGGGCTGATAAATGCCCCAGTGGCACTCATGGATTTGATGAACCGGGTGTCCAAACCCTAATTTGATTCTTTTGTGGTTGTATTCATTGATGATATCTCGATTTACTCTAGCAGTCAAGAGGAACATGAGCAGCATCTTCGAAGTGCGCTTCACACCTTGAAGAATAATCAGTTATATGCCAAGTTTTCAAAATGTGAGTTTTGGTTAGACTCAGTTGCCTTTTTGGGATATGTTGTATTGGAAAAAGGCATAAAGGTGGATCCTATGAAGATTGAGGTTGTTCAGAATTGGCCTAGACCTACTTCAGTTAAAGAGATCTGGAGTTTCCTAGGTTTAGCAAGTTATTATCGTCGGCTCATGGAAGGGTTTTCATCTATAGAAAGCCCATTGACCAGATTGACCCAGAAAGGTGTCCTATTCATATGGTCAGACGAGTGTGAGATGAGCTTTCAGAAGCTCAAGACTGCTTTGACTACGTCGTCAGTATTGGTATTACCCACAGTTTCAGGATCGTATACGATATATTATGACGCATCTCACATTGGGCTTGGTGCAGTATTAATGCAAGATGGCAAGGTAATTGCATATGCGTTGCGGCATTTGAAAGTTCACGAGAAGAATTATTCTGTTCATGACTTAGAATTGGCAGCCATTGTTCATGCGCTAAAGATTTGGAGGCATTACCTCTACGGTGTCTCGTGTGAGGTATTTACTAATCATCGTAGCCTTCAGTATCTAATGATTGGAGTTGTTGAAAGACTATGATATCACCATTTTGTATCACCTCGAAAAGGCCAATGTGGTGGCCGATGCTTTAAGTAGAAAGGCTGTGAGTATGGGCAGTGTTGCGTATATTCCGGTTGGTAAGAGGCCATTAGCTGCAGATGTTCAGACTTTGGCTAATCAGTTCATGAGGTTAGATGTTTCAGAACCTAGTCGGGTTCTAGCTTGCACAGTCGCTCGATCTTCTTTTTGTGAGCGCATCAGAGAGAGGCAGTATGATGATCCTCATTTACTTGTCCTTAAGGACACGGTACGACACGGTAACGCTAAACAGGTTATTGTGGGGAGAGATGGAGTTCTGCGAATGAAGGGTCGTATTTGCGTGCCTAATGTGGATGAGCTTTGTGAATTAATTCTTGAAGACGCACACAGTTCCAGGTGCTCTATTCATCCAGGTACCGCCAAAATGTATCAAGCTTTGCGGCAATATTATTGGTGGTGGAGAATGAAAAATGATATAGTTGCTTATGTAGCTCGGTGTCTGAATTGTCAGCAAGTTAAGTATGAGTATTATAGACCTTGTGGTTTGCTTCAGAAGTTAGAAATTCCTGAGGAAAGTGGGAGCGTATCACTATGGATTTTGTTGTTGGGCTCCTACGGACTCAGAGAAAATTTGATGCAATTTGGGTCATTGTGGACAGGTTGACCAAGTCAGCACATTTCATTCCAGTGGCAGTTACCTTTTCCTCGTAGAGGTTAGCTAAAATTTACATTCGTGAGATTGTCCGCCTTCACGGTGTGCCCGTATCTATTATTTCAGATCGAGGTACGCAGTTTACCTCACACTTTTGGAGGGCTGTACAGCGTGAGTTAGGCATACGGGTTGAGTTGAGTTCATCATTTCATCCACATACAGACGGACAGTTAGAGCGCACCATTCATATATTGGAAGATATGCTTCATGCTTGTGTTATAGACTTTGGAGGTTCTTGGGATCAGTTCTTGCCACTTGCGGAGTTTGCCTACAATAACAGCTACTAGTCGAGCATTCAGACGGCTCCCTATGAGGCATTATATGGTAGACGGTGTAGGTCGACAGTTGGGTGGTTTGAGCCGAGGGAGGCTCGGTTATTGGGTACAGATTTAGTTCAGGAGGCCTTGGACAAGGTCAAGCTTATACAGGATCGACTTCGTACAGCTCAGTCCAGGCAAAAGAGTTATGTCGACCATAGAATTAGTGATGTGGCAGTCATGGTCGTAGAGAGGATATTACTTCGGGTATCACCCATGAAGGGTGTTATGCGATTATAGGAGAAGGGCAAGTTGATCCCTAGGTATATCGGGCCATTTGAGATCCTCGAGAGAGTGGGGAAGGTAGCTTACAGGCTTGCGTTGCCACCTAGTTTAGCAGTTGTTCATCCGGTATTCCATATGTCCATGCTTCAAAAGTATCACGGCAATCTGTCCCATGTGTTAGATTTCAGCTCTGTCCAGTTGGACAAGGATTTGACTTATGAGGAGAAGCCGGTGGCAATTCTGGCCCGGCAAGTTCGCCAGTTGAGATCAAAGAGTTACCTTTCAGTTAGGGTGCAGTGGATAGGTCATCTTAATGAGGCAGCTACTTGGTAGTCTGAGTCCGATATGCGAAGTAGATATCCCTACCTTTTCACCAGCCCAGGTACTTTTCTATGTCCGTTCGAGGACAAACGGTTGTTTTAGAGCTGGAGAATGTGATGATCCAAAAGGTCATCTTATGTTTTAGAACTCTAATTTGAGCTCTTAAGCCTTACAAATATCATTTTTACCCTCCTCCATTTGTGTGCGTAGTACGGGTAGGTTTCCGGAAAGCGTTTATGTTGAAAACTAATAAAAATAAGAATTTTTGCCTTAAAGGTTGATTTTTGTTGACTTCGATCAACATTTTTGGTAAACGGGCCTGGATCCGTGCTTTAACGGTCCCGGTAGGTTCGTATCGAATTATGGGACCTGAGTGTATGCCCGGAATTGAATTCGGAGGTCCCTAGCTTGAGTTATGAATTTTTGATGAAAATTAAAAGTCTGGAAATTATTTGTTTTTAAGAATTGATTGATATTTGGCATTGTTATTATTGGGTCCGTATTTTGGTTCTGGAGCCCAGTATAGGTTCATTATGATATTTAAGACTTTTCTGTGAAATTTGGTGAGAAACGGAGTTGATTTGACGTGATTCGGACGTCCAATTGAGAAGATATGAATTTTAAAGTGTTCTTGAGAATTTCATTTGATTTGGTGCTAAATTTGTAGTTCTAGGTGTTATTTTGGCAATTTGATTGCGCGAGCAAGTTCATATAATATTTTTAGACTCGTGTGCATGTTTGGTTTAGAGCCCCGAGGGCTCGGGTGAGTTTCGGATAGACAACGGGATGTTTTGAACTTAGAAATTTTGCTGGTATAACTGAACCTGTTGCAGCCCTCTGATCTCGCAATTGCGAGATCAGGCATCGCAAATGCGAACATAACAGGGTTTGTAATTGCGAGGCTTTCATTGCAATTGCGATCAGAAGCCTGGGTCAGCAGTCCTCGCATTTGCGAGGTTACCTTCGCAATTGTGAAGGGAGTCTAGGAAGGGCAGGTTCGCAAATGCGAACATCTACTCGCATTTGCGAGGTTACCTTCGCAATTGTGAAGGGAGTCTAGGAAGGGCAGGTTCGCAAATGCGAACATCTACTCGCATTTGCGAGGTTACCTTCGCAATTGTGAAGGGAGTCTAGGAAGGGCAGGTTCGCAAATGCGAACATCTACTCGCATTTGCGAGGTTCAGTGGTCACGAATGCAACACTTTCCTCGCATTTGTAAAGGCAGCGGGATTGCGAAGGTCATCGCAATTTCGATTGTTCCTTCGCATTTTTGAGTTTCGCAATTGCGACACCTGCAGCTGAGTAAAAGGGGATTAGATGTGATTTTTCATTCATTCTTCACCTTTTCAAAACCCTAAACCTTAGGAGGCAATTTGCCAAAGACCAAATCTTCCCCAAATCATAGGTAAGCGATTCCTAACTCTTTCCTTTCAATCTTTTACATCTTATAACAAGATTTCAACCTAGAATCTAGAATTCTTATGGTGAAATTAGGATTTTAGGGTAGAACTTAGGAATTTCGAAATTTAAGGATTTAGACCCCAATTTGAAGTCGGATTCCAAAACTAATTACATATTCGGGCTCGGGGGTGAATGGGTAAAAGTGTTTTGTCCCTAACCTCGGTTTTTGACAAAGTGCGCCCGAGGTCGATTTTTTAACTTTTTAGAGAAAAATTTGGGAAATTTAATTTATGCAATATAATTTATTTCTTAAGCAATATTTGATATTATAGAGTCATGTTTTTGAATAGATAAGTGTGGTTTGGAGGTGAATTCCAAAGCAAAAGCTGTGATTGAGTATTAAGTGGCCTTCGGAGCGAGGTAAACGTTGTGTCTAACCCTGACTTGAGGGAATTAGGAACCTTAGATTACTTGCTAAGTGAAATTCATGTGAGCGGCATATATGTGAGGTGACGAGTACTTATGCGCCACCAATTTACCTATTTTCCATGTTTCTCAGTTTTTCTTATATTGTCTCATTCATATGCCTAATTACGATGTGTTATACTAGTGTTGTTCAATTTATCGTTCTTATCATGTTTACGGATTTTCTGGTGATAATTGAGTTTTTATTTCAAAGTTGAGATTGATATTATGGAACCAAATGTTGAGGTAAGGTTTGCACTTGTTATTCTATCTCCATGTTGATATTTATGCATTGTATTATGGTAAGGGAGAGTGTTAATGCACGAAGGGTGATGTCGTGCCATATTGTGAGTGTTATTGCACAAAGAGTGATGTCGTGCCATATTGTGAGTGTTAATGCACGAAGGGTGATGTCGTGCCATATTGTGAATGTTAATGCACGAAGGGTGATGCCGTGCCATATTGTGAGTGTTAATGCATGGGTGATGGCGTGCCATATTGTGAGTGTTAATGGACGAAGGGTGATGCCGTGTGATATTGTGAGTGTTAATGCACGAAGGATGATGTCGTTCCATATTGTGAGTGTTAATGCACGAAGGGTGATGCCGTGCCATATTGTGAGTGTTAATGCACGAAGGGTGATGTCGTGCCATATTGTGAGTGTTAATGCATGAAGGGTAATGTCATGCCATATTGTGAGTGTTAATACACAAAGGGTGCTGTCGTGCCGTTTCTATTTATTTTATGGTGAGATTGAGAGAAAAAGCACGAAGGGTGATGCCGTGTATTTTTCCTTATTGTATTAACTATTCCTGTTGATTTATGGTATGTTGACTGCTCCGGTGATTATTCTGTTGTAGTTCTTTATCTTGTATTCCCCTCAGTATGTTCCCCTCCCTACATTTCCTGTTTAGTTCTTCATTTCGGTTATTTGTATATACACTGTTAAATTGTATGGGTTGATTTGTTGGTGCCTTGCCTTAGCCTCGTCACTACTCCATTGAGGTTAGGGTCGACACTTACCAGTACATGGGGTCGATTGTACTGATACTGCACTCTGCACCTTCTGTGCAGATTTTTATATCGGCTCGGGTTGATCTAGATTTTTCTATTGGTCTGCTGTCCGGAGACTCAAGGTAGATCTGTTGGCGTTCACAGACCTTGAAGTCACCGTCTATCTTTTTTGTTCTATTGTTTCTTTCGTTCAGACAGTTGTATTTCTTTCATACTATTACTTGTAGTAAATTCTAGAATGCTCGTGAATTGCGACTCCAGATCTCNATCTGTCGGCGTTCACAGACCTTGAAGTCCCCGTCTATATTTTTATGTCCTACTATTTGCGTTCATTCAGACAGTTGTATTTCTTTCAGACTATTACTTGTAGTAAATTCTAGAATGCTCGTTAATTGTGACTCCAGAAACGGGTGGTAGTAATTAATACAGTTTTATAAAATTTCGCACCTCTTATATTTCATCTTAGTTAATTATTGTTATTTACTAAATGGAAAAAAGGAATTGGTTTAATGATTTTCTACCGTTGGCTTGTCTAGTAAGTAAAATGTTAGGCGCCATCACGGTCCCGTCGGTGGGAAATTTTGGGTCGTGACAGTTGGCATCAGAGCACTAGGTTACATAGGTCTCACGAGTCATGAGCAAGCTTAGTAGAGTCTGAAGGATTGGTACGGAGATGTCTGTACTTATCTTTCAGAGGCTATGGAGTTTAGGAATAATTTCACTTCTATTCTACTCTATCGTGCGATTTCATTCTATCATTGATGATTGAACTTTTTTATTCTTGTCCTCTCGCAAATGGCGAGAATAGGCACTGCGTGTACAACCAGACATGAGCCAGAGCCCCAGTGACAGCTACGACTAGGGGCAAAGGCCGAGGTCAAAGTCGCGCTAGAGGCCGAGGTCGAAGCAAAGGTAGAGCTCAGTCCAGAGCTCGAGAAGCCGCACCTTTTGTAGAACCTTAAGTGGATCTTCAGGAGGAGTTTGCAGTTCAGAATGTACCAATTGGACCAGTTCAGGTCCCGGAAGGTTCATAGCCACTCCAGTGCTTCAGGGCGCTCTAGTCCGTTTGGTGAGTCTTATGGAGGGTGTGGCCCATAATGGTACATTTTCAGTGGCGCCAACCGTTTTACAGGCTGGGGGAGGAGCACAAACTCCCACTACTCCCGTTGCGGAGCAGATAGCTCCCTAGAATCAGGCTCCAACAGCCCCGCCAGTTGGAGTAGTTCAGCCGGTTGTTCCGGCACATACCGGTGATAGGCCGTCATGTCTTTTGAGGCCTTATTAAGACTGGATAAGTTTACCAAGCTCTTTCCAATCCACTTCAGTGGTACACCTTCTGATGACCCACGGGATTATCTTGAACGCTTCCATGAGGTGTTGCGGAACATGGGCATACTTGAGACCAGTGGGGTTGATTTTATTGTATTTCAGATGACGGGTTCCACCATGAAGTGGTGGAGGGATTATACATTGACTAGACCAGTTGGATCGCTGCACTTATCTGGGAGCAGTTCTCTCAGCTATTTCTGGAGAAGTTCCTTTCTGTCACACTGAGAGAGGACTTCCACAAGCAATTTAAGCGTCTACAGAAGGGCAGTATGACTGGTACTCAGTATGAGTCCCGTTCTATGGATTTGGCTCATCATGCTCTCCTTTTACTACCTACGGAGAGAGAGAGAGAGCGAGGAGGTTTATTGAGGGACTCACTCACCCTATCAGACTTCAGATGGCCAAGGAGACCGGAAGTGAGATTTATTTTTAGACGGCTGCTAATGTCGCGAGGAGGATCAAGGTGGTTCTTGCACAGGAGGGAGGGCAGAGGTTTGATATGAGGCCTCGTCAGTTTGGTGATTTCAATGGTGCCTTGTTTGGAGGAAGGGGTACTTATGGCAGGGGTCAGGTACCTAGAGGTGGAGATCAGACTGTTAGAAGTGGAGGACAAGCGGGAAGAAGGCGTCCTAGAGGTGGAGACCCATCTGTTGTTATATTTGTTTTATGGTATGGCGGAGGTCGTAACATCAAATGGTGTCATTATGGATACAACCTCGATTTAAAATAAAGGAATAATTTCCTTAACTTGATTCAGTTTTGAGTATCAAGACGAGTCCTCCTATTGTGCTCCACTTATGCAGCTTCGCAATTCTATAATTTACTTATGTGTTTACTCCTATTGGGAGATTCTATGGAGATAACAAAGCCTATTATTCCATGTTGGTCACTAATAAGAGCTGTGAGGCCAAATGTGGCTTTCTTTTACTCATTTCCGTAAGTTTTGATGTAATTTACGAATAATTAATTACAAATTATGAATTATATGCCCTACCGGTATGAGGGTTCGTTATGTGTTATGAAAAATGTTTACGAAATTTATTGAAAAGAAGAAAGAAAGGAAATTGAAATTCAGTTGGCACAATGTGTAAAATACTTGTGATTCGGAGTTGAGGACGATATCTTCGTATTTTTACATGATGTGAAATATTTAAACCTGGCTACAAGCCGCGGTGGAAGTTATATAAGGATTAGATCCTTATGAGGAAAAAATAATTCTTGTGTTTAAGCTCTCCCTTATGAAATTAAATTTGTACTATAGTACTAATAGGGAGTCATGCCTATTAGGCTTATTTGAGAATTCTTGTATGAAATCCTCTGTGCATATTTGCCAAAATATTGAATTTTGTAATTATTGAGTTTTAACCTATGAGGTAGGTGCTCGCCCAGGTGACGTTAAATGTTACTCGTTAATTCGGGTAAATAGTTGTGAGGTCTTCTTGCCTCGCATCTCGTTATCAGTATTATGAAGGTTTGAAACGAGAGTTTTTATTAACATGAGGATAATTGGCAATTCGGTAATTGATTATGAACAATTATTAAGAACAAATATCCGCTACCAAGAATTGATGACTTATTTGATCAGCTTCAGGGTGACAAGGTATGTTCGAGGATCGATTTCACGTATGGTTACCATCAGTTGACTATTAGGGCATTTGATGTCCATAAGACAACTTTTCAGACTCGGTATGGGCATTATGAGTTTCTAGTGATGTCATTTGGGATAACAAATGCCCCAGCAGCATTCATGGATTTGATGCACCGGGTGTCCAAACCCTACTTTGAATTTTTTGTGGTTGTATCCATTGATGATATCTTGATTTACTCCAACAGTCGAGAGGAACATGAGCAGCATCTTCGAAGTGTGCTTCACACCTTGAAGAATAATCAGTTATATGCCAAGTTTTCAAAATGTGAGTTTTGGTTAGACTCAGTTGCCTTTTTGGGACATGTTGTATCGGCAGAAGGCATAAAGATGGATCCTAAGAAGATTGAGGTTGTTCAGAATTGCCCTAGACCTACTTCAGTTACAGAGATCCAGAGTTTCCTGGGTTTAGCAAGTTATTATCGTCGGTTCGTGGAAGGGTTTTCATTTATAGAAAGCCCATTGACCAGATTGACCCAGAAAGGTGTCCTATTTAGATGGTCAGATGAGTGTGAGATGAGATTTCAGAAGCTCAAGACTGCTTTGACTACGGCGTCAGTGTTGGTATTATCCACAGTTTCAGGATCGTATACGGTATATTGTGACACATCTCACATTGGGATTGGTGTAGTATTAATGGAAGATGGCAAGGTAAATGTATATGCGTTGCGGCATTTGAAAGTTAATGAGAAGCATTATCCTGTTCATGACTTAGAATTGGCAGCCATTATTCATGCGCTAAAGATTTGGAGGCATTACCTCTACGGTGTCTCGTGTGAGGTATTTACTAATCATCATAGCCTTCAGTATCTAATCAAACAAAAGGATCTTAATTTGATGCAGAGAAGATGGTTGGAGTTGTTGAAAGACTATTATATCACCATTTTGTATTACCCCGGAAAGGCCAATGTGGTGGCCGATGCTTTGAGTAGAAAGGCTGTGAGTATGGGCAATGTTGCGTATATTCCGATTGGTAAGAGGCCATTAGCTGCAGATGTTCAGACTTTGGCTAATCAGTTCATGAGGTTAGATGTTTCAGAACCTAGTCGGGTTCTAGCTTGCACAGTCGCTCGGTCTTCTTTGTGTGAGCGCATCAGAGAGAGGCAGTATGATGATCCTCATTTACTTGTCCTTAATGACACGGTGCGGCACGGTAATGCTAAACAGGTTGTTGTGGGGAGAGATGGAGTTCTGCAAATGCAGGGTCGTATTGGTGTGCCTAATGTGGATGGACTTCGTGAATTAATTCTTGAAGATGCACACAGTTCCAGGTACTCTATTCATCCAGGTACCGCAAAATTGTATCAAGATTTGTGGCAACATAATTGGTGGAGGAGAATGAAAAAGGATATAGTTGCTTATGTAGCTCGGTGTCTGAATTGTCAGCAAGTTAAGTATGACCATCAGAGACCTGGTGGTTTGCTTCAGAAGTTAGAAATTCTTGAGTGGAAGTGGGAGCGTATCACTATGGATTTTGTTGTTGGGCTCCCACGGACTCCGAGAAAATTTGACGCAGTTTGGGTTATTGTGGACAGGTTGACCAAGTCAGTACATTTCATTCCAGTGGTAGTTACCTATTCTTCGGAGAGGTTAGCTGAAATTTACATTCGTGAGATTGTCCGCCATCACGGTGTGTCCGTGTCTATTATTTCAGATCGAGGGACGCAGTTTACCTCACACTTCTGGAGGGTTGTACAGCATGAGTTAGGCACGCAGGTAGAGTTGAGTACATCATTTCATCCACAGACAGACGAACAGTCAGAGCACACCATTCATATATTGGAAGATATGCTTCGCGCTTGTGTTATAAACTTTGGAGGTTCTTGGGATCAGTTCTTGCCACTTGCGGAGTTTACCTACAATAACAGCTACCAGTCGAGCATTCAAATGGATCCCTATAAGGCATTATATGGTAGACGGTGTAGGTCACTAGTTGGATAGTTTGAGCCGGGGGAGGCTCAGTTATTGGGTACAGATTTAGTTCAGGAGGCCTTGGACAAGGTCAAGATTATACAGGATCGACTTCGTACAGCTCAATCCAGGAAAAAGAGTTATGACGACCATAGAGTTTGTGATGTGGCATTCATGGTCGGAGAGAGGATATTACTTCGGGTATCGCCCATGAAGGGTGTTATGAGATTTGGCAAGAAGGGCAAGTTGAGCCCTAGGTATATCGGGCCATTTGAGATCCTTGAGAGAGTGGGGGAGGTAGCTTACAAGCTTGCGTTGCCACCTAGTTTAGCAGCTGTTCTTTCGGTATTCCATGTGTCCATGCTTCGAAAGTATCACGGCGATCCATCCCATGTGTTAGATTTCAGCTCTGTCCAGTTGGACAAGGATTTGACTTACGAGGAGGAGCCGGTGGCAATTCTAGCCAGGCAAGTTCGCCAGTTGAGATCAAAGAGTTACCTTTCAGTTCGAGTGTAGTGGAGAGGTCAGCCTATTAAGGCAGCTACTTGGGAGTACGAATTCATTCTAGATTCTTAGAACATCATTTTGGTGAGATTATTACACAATTCTTTCATAAAATGCAAGTACATAAGAAATCCTAGCGTTCTTGGTAGTTCATTCTCCTTGGACTTGGTTGATGAGCAAATTAGAATCTCTTATGACCAAAAGTTCTTTGATGTTCATATCAACT